>KK120224.1:472191-562016 GCA_000611955.2 Stegodyphus mimosarum
TTTGAAAAGTCGCCGTTTTTGTGTTTCCGACGCAAAATCGCAAAACGAAAGATAATAGTCCTTCGGGACTAAATCCCTTTGGACTAACAAAACGAAAGTAATAGTCCTTCGGGACTAAATCCCTTTGGACTAACAAAACGAAAGTAATAGTCTTTCGGGACTAAATCCCTTTGGACTAAAAAAAAAATAAAACTGATTTAAAATGGATTCTGAAGAGATTTTTGCGTGGCGTCTGTGCGTGCGTACGTACGTACGTATCTCGCATAACTCAAAAATGAGTAGCTTCAGAACGTTGAAATTTTGTTACGTAGGACTGCTATAACATGTAGATGTGCACCTCCTATTTTGGTTGCAATAGAACTTGGGTGCACCAGAAGTGTATAAATTTATGTATATATATAATATATCCACTTTATTACTCGGCTAAGTGAGCTCAGTTTTTTTATTCTTATATGTTAGTAAATTGTGCATTTTTTGCTTTAAAAATTGATTGAATTATGGTGTTCTTATCTTCCGGTTAAGGTTTTTATGCCTTTAGTAAATCTGCATGCAAGATTTGTAGAATTATCAACAATTTAAAAGTTGTGTAAGTGTAGCTAAGCCTAGTCGTTTTTCTCTTGGCGGACATATTTGTTTACATTTGAAACCTAGGAGAATATTGGATTTGTTGCCAATCTAGAGAAACTAAGCTTCGCAACAACAAAGATAACGCCTTCTTTTATTATTATTACGAATTAAATCATGCGCTAAATCCACTCTGCACTTAATTCGAGGAAATAGGTGTTTAAGATTTACTTCGTAATTTTTAATATGGATATTTTGAGTTTCTATGTATTTTTGCCTTGTCGCGGAGTGATAACTGAAGTAATTGAATGAGAAATACTGAATCGTCTGAGAAAAACTATTTCTTTCTTTTATTTTCTTTGTTTAATTTCTTTTAGACATTGTTTATATTTATTACAGCATTTGAATAGAACATGTAGCAACGATTAGGTAATTCTCCAGCTGATATACATCATTTTTTGCATTCTTGATGAGTTATAAAATGAATGAGATGTAGCGCTGTTAAGTGAAGCTAGTGCCAGAGTATCGCTGTGGTAAACAAATATAGTGAATTTTAAAGAGTGAATTTAGTCTATTGTGGTTTATGCGTTATCGACGAAGTAGATTTAATTCAATCCAATAAGTTTAAATGAAATGCAAAATGCGTATAATTTAATATTCCGTACAAGGAAGTCACGTGGTGTACACATCAGATTTTTTTAAGTGCAGTAAGAGGAATATGAAAACAATGCTTGAAGTACTCTAAAGTACTTCTTGCAGAATGAAGATACTTTGAAGTACACTCTAAATTATGCTTCTCAGAAGCTCTGTCATTAAAATTAACTTTAACAAAAAGAACCT
Source organism: Stegodyphus mimosarum (assembly GCA_000611955.2). Lineage (NCBI taxonomy): Eukaryota > Metazoa > Arthropoda > Arachnida > Araneae > Eresidae > Stegodyphus > Stegodyphus mimosarum. Next base: position 473,596 of record KK120224.1, read on the forward strand.
TCCATTGTATCATATTATACTTCACAGAGTCAGACAATCTTAGAAATCTTTGAATAGCTTAAGAAATCTGTTTTCATTTTGTCCTATCAAAATCCCATGGCCTTCAAATGTGCAGTGTTTAATTAGTTTACGTCAGAAGGGGATTTGTGGAATCACAAGAGTCGCAATCGCGAGGCACCGCTTTCCAAGCGGTCACCAAATCACGATCTGGATTCAAAGAAAATGAATGTTTCGTGGAAAAATGTAAAAAATTAATTAACGTATTTTGTGCAATAAAACGAAAAGTTCCAGTTTCAGTTAGGTGCTTACTTTTCATTAATCCCCTTTGTTTATTCTCTTCATTTTATTTACTAAACTGAATACAGAGCTTTATTTCTGGGGCGTCTTTTGAGTGCCTTTGGGCGGGACATAATCGAAACACTCATACAAAGCTGCCCTGTATGCAGCTTGCCCGCTATGAACTCGGGTTAAAATGTCTTACTCACTCGATCACTGGTGGAGTCCTTGAAATCCTGCTGCATCAAGAATGTTAAGATTTTTTTTTTTCTCTTACGCAAATAGCAAAAGAGCACAGACACAATGAGCTTGGATATTTATGAACCTTCTAGAAAAATTTGGCAAAATGATGATGGAAAAGGACACAAAAATTCTATTCTTAGTGTATCACTTCTCAACAAATTCATACGAGCTTCCATAGTTCGCTTATATATATCATTTTTACCCTGTAAATAAACTGGCGTTAGCTATTAGATCATTAGATGATCAGAAAGGGCAGTATATGTGAAGGATTTACCTTGAAGGGACTTCGTTCCGGTATAAAGTGACATCTGAAATCCCACAATTATTGAAAAAGCTCCCAGTCGCCAATTTTCGCTCCCAGTCGTTTTTCGAAATTTCACCAATGTGTATGGAAATTTACTGTCAGCTATATTAAGGGATGGGGAAGCTATATCTGTAATAAAATGATGGCCGAATGAGATAATGATTGCAACGATAATGATGAAGGTGAAGCTGATACCCAAACTATTCGGTGTTTTTCATTAGATGCTTAGGAATATTGAAATGGCTTACATCAGCTCCAAACGCTGATGTAATACCATATCCAATAGCATACGTTAAAGAATTAGGAAAGGCAGGTTTTTGCACTTGCCTGAAACAAAAAAAAAAAAAAAAAAAAAAAATGAAGTACGTACATTTAACGAATAATAATAAGGATCTAGAGACATTGGGTATTTAGAAGCAGGAGACGTGAAAAATAAGCAACGCCTTCGCCGGGAATCGAACCACGGACCTCTCGGTTACGCGTCAAGTGTGCTGACCACTACACCACGAAGGCATGCAAATAAGGAGAAATACCTTATATACTACCCCCCTTTTAAAGGGCGACTGGAGTTTTGGAGAGCCAGTCGCTAAATCCCGGTGGTGGAGAATCATCACCCATCATCTTTTTAGTTCGGGCGCCACTTTAGAGACATTAGGTATTTAGAAGACATGAAAAATAAGCAACGCCTTCGCCGGGAATAGAACCACAGACCTCTCGGTTACGCGTCTAGTGTGCTGACCGCTGCACCACGAAGGCATGCGAATAAGGCGGGAGAAATACCTTATAAGGTAATAAATAATAAACTAAGTATATTTAATGAATATGAGTACAATATGCATAATTTTTCTGCTTAAAACACGTTATAGTAATCAAATTAATAAAATTTACAATTAAACTTAAATTACACATGCCTATTATTATTATTATTATTATTATTATTATTATTCTACATGTGAACATAATATATTTCATAATTATAAGCATCTCTGACTCAATCGTATATCTCGCTCTCTCTTTGAAGGCTTTATTTTAAGTAAGAGATCATTTCTTACGTTAACTCTTTCCTGCAATCCAACTTTGGGTCAGCTTCACCAGAAATGCAAATTAAATGAATTTAAGTAAAGAACAAGAATCTGAGTCAATTTGGAAAGCACTGGCAGCATAGATAAGAGTACGGTAATTCTGATTCGAATTGCTGCAGAGCTGTTGTTCATCAATTTCATTTGCAGTTAGTTACATTAGACAACGCGCTAGCATAGGAAAAAGAATTCGTTGACCTTAATTTAGTAACTGCGTTTTAAACAATTAAAATACAGTTATATTTTCAGACTACAAGAAACGGAAATCAAGTTTCTGTTAAATATTTTAGTTTCTTATAACTTAAAGCGGAAGAATAAATAAACGCTCTAGTCGTTTTCACTCTTTTTATTGGATTCTAAGTTAAAGAGAGGATGACAGTACAGGAAATGTACTCAATGGTTAGACAAAAGTTCTATAATAAGAGCGTATCCTTATAATTTACATGCTTTTTTCCATTAGTCTCTGCGAAGCCGTATACATAAATGATGACCGCATTAAATTTGTTCTTGTCCAAAAAAAGGACCTGATGGCAAAGGCCTTTTATAATTGATTTGGTGAATAGGAGCCTTAGTAATGATGTTTTCTATACTTCCCGATTTACGAAAAATTTTCTTTTTGAGAAATGACCATGATATTTAGCTGATCTAATTACTATTTTTAGAGTTTCACAAGAATCTTATGCATTAAATCTTTTATTAAATTTTACATAAAGTTTTGCAATATTTACCAATGAGTTTCTTGAAATTTTTCTAAGCATAAAATGTTATTCTGCAGATGAATTTCTGTAAATGACCACTTCTTTGATTCTTCAGAGTTTTGTTGTCATCTTTAATCCCCTTTATACAGCAGCCGAGAGGTAAAAGCCGCTGAACACTGGTAGTTCGGTCCGGGGTTCGAGTCCCGCCGAACGGGCCGACTGCATGGGCGTTTCCGTGGTATTCCGCATGTGTAAACGTGGGTACTAGACAATTTCCCTTAAAAAAAACTGCACGGGGCATCCCTCCCTTTAAAAAAAACACTTTATAACAGCGAAAACAGTAGAATGGGGCATATTCACGTTTCCAGCAATTTCTTTAATAGACCTTCAATTTTTGGAATAAAAAGTAACTAACATTCTGACTTAAGTTGACGCTTCTTTTTTTGTACCGTGACAAGAGTTTTCACGAAACACCCTCATTTGGAATTATTTACAGGGGAAAAAAAAATTAACATAAAATCAAAAGGTGTTTCAGTTGTATATATTTTCAAAGCAAAAAAAAAAATGCACAGCAAAGAATTTTCTGTAAATTTTAGTTTATCCAGAAAAGAAAGGTATTCCAAGACTTTTATAAACTGCTTTTTGTGCTGTTGGTTAACTTTTAACATTTTTAGATTAATTTAACTAAGCTATAAGTTTAACAAAGTTTTGCAAAGAACGTAATTAAAGAAACGAAAACTATTTCAATATAATATCATCACATACAACTCTCATAATTAGATTTAAGTTATCGCAGCACTTCTGTTAGCCATTTTATTAATTTTCTTTTAAAGCGAAACCAGGTGATATATTTGAGATTTGAAAATGCGCCTCGTAAGTTTTAACTCTCGGGGTTTTACACATATAAGTTAAAAATGGCTGTACGAAAAGTTGCACTTACAGCTAGATCCATAAAGCAAAACAAAAGCTAAAAATTTAAAGGGAAAAAAATACTTTTTAAAGGATCGAAGATATTAAGTTATTCTTTCCTTCTCAATGCCACTACACATTTTGTTTTTATAATAAACTTAGAAATAAAAAGTCAAAGTGATTTCGGGAAGTCGTTTGCAAATGGGTATTAAAAAACTATTCCCATGAGAGCATAATAAATTAGTACAGCCTTCTTTTTTAAACAAAGTTTCATAAAACTATTGAGCTTGTTTCTTTAGGTTGTTTTCAAAGCTCAAAATAAAGCAAATAAGCAAATAGAATAAGGGAATTCCACTGCTAATTAATTATTTTGGAACTGTGTATACTTTTATATTTAATCTGCTGAAGAAATAACATTTGAGATAAGATTCCATTTTTGACTTCTTTAGACACTTTGTGTAGGAAGCAAATATGTCGTACCTAACTTTAGAACTCCTTTAATAGATAACTGAAATCTTTTGTCTTTGGGGAATAAAAAGCAATCAGCCTTTCTCAGAATTGAAAGGATTTACATATTGATTGAATTTCAGATTTTTAATATTATGTCAACCTTCTGAAGTTCAAAATTTGAATGAAACAATGAAATAAATTCTGCAGTAAATTATTTTCTAAATCCGTTGAAAGTGACGTCAGAGTTTTTACGTCAATGTAATTCGATCATTGTTATATAAAGGGTGTTATTCTCGGCAATATTCCACTTCAATTTATTTTAATATCAACACCACAACAAAGGAAACAAAGTAAGTATCTTTTAAATATTTTATTTGTATGCTAATATAATTTGCTGATAACACTGAATCAGGCTCAGAGTTTTCAAAACTAAATTCTGTCAATATTTCGTGTTTATTTGAATAGTTAATAAACAACTATTAGCAGTTGTTTGGTTAATTATTTGTATTTATTAAAGTTAAATCTTAATTTTTATTTAAAGATCAAATTTATTAATCATAAAATCTTTAATTCTAAAATTTATTATTTTAGAAATAAAGTTTCATATCTAGTTTTATATTTTTGACACGTCTATTGAATTTATTTAGATTAAATAATCAGCACATTTTAAATTTTATATTCATATCAAATAAGGTGATGTTTTACTTTCACCACAATATTTACTTTTGAAATGGTTGTAGCACATAGATAAATTTACTTTAACTTGTGAAGTAATCTGCTTGTAGGTGTTTGTATTATAATATCGAAAACATTGGCTGTTTTAGTGTGTCATTATTATATTGTTCTTAACGATCATTTTTGTCAAACTAACATTACCTCTACCCCATTATTGTGACTGCTGTTTAAATCTATTATTATTTATCTGATGTAAAATTTCCGAAAGAATTTATCAATCTATCTTCCAAATGAAATTCGTGTTACTTGATTTTTCTGGATCATATTAAGACAATAATTATCTGTAGTACAATAAAAGATTACACCTCCCGATTATCAAGTTACAATTGCAAATACATTCGCAATTGCTAACTTATATTTTCAGGCTTATATGCCTAAACCAGATTATCATTTCTAAAATTAAAACTGCGGAGCCCTACGGAAGGCCATTGGGAAAGTCGAAGATAAAAAGATACATAAAACAAAAAGTGATTATTAATTTAAATTAAATGTAAAAAAGATAAATAAAAATATTTATGATTAAGCACTGTTAAATAATAAAATTTTGAATTATGTTAAACTAATACAAATTAAAAGCGAAATAAATAAATTTGAAAAAATCTGAAAGCTTTCATATTTTACATTACGACCAAAGGGGCGTTTTTTAAAGTTTTCTGTGTTATCTTTATTTATTAAATGTCGTGTTCTTCGCACTTAAACCATAAAATTCAATTCAACGGCAATATCGCAAAGTAATTTTAAAATAAGCATATCTTTAGAATTTCCGATACACAGTCTCGCTCGTCGGAGATACATTTTTTCCCCGTACAGTGTTGCCATTGCTCTCTTTGAAATCGTTGAGTTTTTAAAGTGTTATAAAACATGAAATCGATAATAAAACAAATTCCAAATTAGGGCTTCCAGATGCCCATATTCGGTGGAAAATTACGTTATTCAAAATTCGATGGCTCTAGGTACCGTTGTTTTATCACAATGCGAGAAACATACATACATTTACGCAGATTCTTCATTATTCAATTTCTTTAAATATAACACAGAGCGATAATATTTGGTGGCAACAGTATAAAAAGTGATACGGGCATTTAGAGTGAATCGACGCAAAATGCCAAAGCGAAATTAATAGCCCTTCTGAGCTATATATATGATATATGTGATATATGTGAATTTAGACTTTAGCGTATTTTGTAATTTGAGGTACTTATTATAAGCAATAATAAGTAAAATATGGTGTACGCACTCTATTAAAATTATTTGAAAGTATGAACGATGACTTTTTTTCGTCCGTCTGCAATAAAAAAAAGGAAAAGAAAATAGGTTCCTATAAATTAAGAAGTTCGCCAAGTGAACTAGTCTTGGCGCAAACTGAAAAAAATCCGCCGAGATAAATTTTTAAATTTCTCACCAAAAATTACAAAATTTAATATCTGGGGATAATTTCAGTCATAAAATCGAAATGTGTGAAAAAAAAATAGCATGTTATTTCAGAAAAAGTCCGATTTTGTATCAAAATACGTAAGTTAGGAGAATGCTATATACAAATCTAATATACATCATGCTTTCGAGACAATTAAAAAAAGCAATTTGAATTTCGTCAATCGGCCCAGTTGAAAGTGGGTATACTCCAACTGCGCGAATCAAAATGTCTGCCCCCTTTCCTGCCGGGGAATTTAACGACTAAGAGCGTACTTATTACTAAGGGCGTACTTTTGCTTATGATAAAATGATACTTTTGCTTATGATATGATACGACTAACAGCGTACTTTTGCTTATGAAAAAGCAAAAGTTTTCCACTCCCCTTAGAACACTACAGGAGGTCTTCACACTTTCCGAAGAAGCCGTCTTCCTTTTAAAAAGCCGAAGGTTACAATTTTATTTTCCGAAGCCAATAGTAGCCAAGAGGGAAATTGTTAGATATTCTTTACTCGTTAGAACGAAGTAAAGCATGTCTAATTAGCAGGTTAATTACTTGAATAACAGTAATAAATGCAAGAGAAAAGAAAATAAAAGGCATCTGTAAATACACATGTTAGCATCAGAAATGTCTTTCATTAACGATTCTTCAGGACTAAAGTATGTATACTAGAATTATTTTTGTAATTAAAGTAATTATGTAAATGTTTGCAGAAATTTGCAGTTAGCTAAAAACAACTTAGCGTGAAATCTATTACAACAACATTAATATGCGTTTGGAATATTGACGTATAATCTTAAATTTGAAATAAATTAAAACAATTATGCTAAAAAGATTTTTCTGAAATTTATCTATAAAGGAAGAATTAAATAAACATTACTACAAGTTCAGAATCAATCAATCCTCTCAATAAATTATAGCTTAATTATAGCTTAAAATGATAGAATATAATCTGAAATTTAATGTAATTTTCTTTTAACATCATGCCAAATTTTTATTAGTCCAAAGGGATTTAGTCCCGAAGGACTATTACTTTCGTTTTGCGATTTTGCGTCGATTCACTCTGAATGCCCGTTTCACTTTTCAAATTGTTGCCACTAAATGTTATCGCTCTGCATTAAATTTTAAAAAATGAAAAATCTGCATAAATGTATGCATGTTTCTCGCATTGTGATAAAACCTAGAGCCATCGAATTTTGAATGACGTAATCCTACTGCGAATATGGGCATCTGGAAGCCCTAATTTTGAATTTGAAATTTGCTTTATTATCGATTTTATGTTTTGTAACATTTCAACGAATTTCTGATTAACAAACTAAATGATTTCAAAGCGAGCAATGGCAACACTGTACGGAAAAAGAAAAACATTTTTATCTCCAGCGCACGAGACTTACGGAAATTCTAAAGATATGTTCATTTTAAAATGATTTTGCGATATTGATTTTGAACTGAATTTTATGGTTTGAGTACGTAGTACATGATATTTAATAAAAAAAAGGTAGCACACGAAACGCTAAAAAAACGCGCCTTTGGACGTAATTTAAAATCTGAAATCTTTCAGATTTTTTTTCTTTAATTTATTTTCTATATGCAAATATTTCACAATATCAGTCACTATTTTTGTGTTTCAAACACAAAAATAGTGACTTTTACACTCAACTGAATGCCAGCTTTAGAAAAAAAAAAAGTAATTTTTCATAGATTCATTTTCCACTTTTGGAAATTCAAACTCTGAAAGAGAAAAGGAAATGATTATGAAAACTATAATAATTCGCAATTTTTAAACATTTTTTACTACTAGGATCAGCTCTCCTATTAAGAGAGGGCATGGAAAGTTTAGCATTTCTTCTTTGTAGAATCGTACGGTTAGTAAGCATGGTATACTAGTACTATTACTATTATAATAATTACAATAATAATAGTAGTTCATAATATTAATCAAATAACTAATTTAATTGTCATGAATATTTTGTGAAATCACGGAACCAATTTTGATCAATTTTTATATCCTTGTACCAAGTAAAGGATGTATTGTAATCGCGAAAGTTTCGAATGTCATATTTCAAAGAAAATAGCCATTTTGGCCGCTCTCGAATCCATTTAAACGATGTTTTTTGCGTAGAATGTGTACGTACGGACAGAAAAAAGGACACTTTTTCCCAAAACGGATTGAAAAAGAGATTTAAAACGGATTCAGAAGAGTTTTTTTTTCGGGACGTCTTTAAGTACGTACGTATGTATTTTACATAAATCCAAAATGACTAGCCTCGGAATGTTGAAATTAAATATATGGGACTGATATAACATGTACTTGTGCACCTCCCTTTTTGGTTGCTATCGGTCGCATTAAAAGTATATATATATACACACACATATATATATATACACGCACAAAATTTACTTTGTTTTTTTCCTTGCTTTGGGGAAGGGCCAGAATTTTCGGATGAACTATTATAATTAAAATACATTGAAATGGTTCATCGACTAATTCTGGATACAGAGAAGCAAGGATTTTTGTAGAAGAGCAATTTCAATTGTTTTCAATGTTCCTTTCCCCCTGATGACGTGTCGTTGAAATTGATTGAATTACTCTTCTTTTGAGTTTTTAAAATTTCTTTAAATTTTTGAATTGGGGTATGCTTGTTTTTGGTTTTAACAATTTTCAAAATTCTTTGTTGCATTGATAGGATTTTTGAAATTTATTAATTACGAATTTCAGTTTTCGTCTTTGAGAAAAAGTGGTTCTAAATTTCTTTATGTCTTTACTGATATTTTTTCAGCAGCTTAATGCGCTAAAATACTAGGCATGTTTATATTTTGTGTTTAAAAAAATGTTTTGTAATTAACGTATATATATACGTTTGGTACTACTGATTGCAATAAAAATGGAGGAACACAGTGATGGGAGCAGGCTTTTTGCCCAATTAGCCGTCTTGTATCGAATTTCTGTACCCTGGCTTATCAGAGCCTTCGTTTTGTCGCTGCCTATCTTGTAGCGGCCATTTCTGCCAGCTTAGTTTTTAAGCATGCATAAACCATGTCCGTATCTAATGAAATAATTAAAATGTGAAGACCTTAACTTAACTTAACTTCATTTCAAATGTTACAATTAGTAATTTGTGGAACCTCCCATGTCTGCGAACCATGATGCTGTACGGGAAGATAAGAAAAGAATACATATTTATAATGCCATTCATCCTGCAATAAATTTCGTCCTCAGTATCTGCTCCACATTTTCAGCATCTTGCGGCTTCTGTATTTGACGAGTTAGGAAGTCCCGTGCTTGTTTAATTGGCAAGGGATATGGGATTTTCCTGGTCCATAAAGAGTTGAAGCAGCCTGGAGATATGAAAGCCATACGGAATCGAGCATTATTTTGTTGGAAAACGATCCCAGAGTAACATGCCATCGTGAATACCACAGTTAATCGCAATATGTTATCAACATAGCCCTGATTTATAAGAATTGCAAGTACGATTTCTAAGGGTAGCTTACTATTCTACGCCTTCAACATAGGCATATTGACAGTCTGCATCAACATAATAAAAATCTGCCTGGTAGAGATGGGCTGACTTTCTTCATACTTGGATGCTACGGTCATCTGCCTATGAAGACTGAAGTGGGTTTCATCACTGAAGACATGCGATGGCTGTCAGCGGTCAGTTATGATGCCTTGTTACCATAGCATTCCAAAGGACATTGCCGATGTTAGGGTAGTAAAAGCAAATGTCTTAAAGAGCTAGATGAGCGTAATCTTGACTTAGGCCAAATGTCGTGTAATTAATGATAAAAGGATGAAATATTCTACTTGCATGTTGGATAATAATGATGCTGGAGCAATCCAGGCTTACTGCACAATCAGTTGATCTTATATGGCATTTTTCATCTTGGTTTACCGAAGGCTTCATTTCGTCGATGCGTATCTTGCAGCAGCCATTTCTGCTAGCATTATCCGTACGACCCAGATGGCCGCTTAATGTGTATAATCAAGGAACTTCATGCAAGCTGACCTTTCGGCCCTTTTCGAAGTCGTCGAGTAGTGCGTAAGGTTTTCCGAGTGCGTCGAACGGCATTATTTGTAATTTGTAAATGGAACTCTTAGGTGGCGAATGTACAAAAATATCACAGTATGCAACTTTTAACTGTTTTAGAGCAGAAATTTTAATCATTTGCATACTTGCAGATTCTTAATACTTGCAGAAAAATTCCCATGCCATAATATTTCGAGTAGATCGGATTATTTTTCTGAGGCTCATTTGTTTCAAAAGAATGTAAATTTGATTCTAGTTATTTTTATCCCACCAAACGCCAATTGATTAAAATCCCCGAAAACTGGTAGTTCAAGCCAGTTTGAATGCCGGTGAACAGACTAGTTGCATGAGCGTTTCATGGTTTTTCCCCACGTGTAACAAGAATAAAAACTAGTTTACCTTATAAAGTCCTTCACGAAAGCTCCGCTCTTTTTAAGCAGATAGTTTTCATGGACTATGTCATAATCAAATAAAAAATAAAAATATAAACCAGTTACTTTTGCAGACATTTTTAATTAAACTTGAGAAATATATAGCAAATTCCTTTTCAAAATTGTTCAACACTGCTTAACAAATCTGAAAAACTGTTAAATAATTCTATGTGATTTAAAACATTGTTGTAGTGTGTAAGAAAGTATTTTAAACTGCAAATTATTCTTCCAATCTTTATAATGATATTAGTATGGCTTTGCATTGTGAATAGTACTCTTATAAAACTGTTGCCAAGATACGCATTTTAATTTAATTTTGTGTATTTTTGTTACAGAATGGGAAAGCTGTGTGACTTCTTGCTTGCTTTGCTTAGTTTGCTAGAACTACAATTAAGCTGTTGCAGAGCAGAAGATAGTGATTTTATGACGACTTCCGATGGTAGACAAGAGCTTTACCAGCATCCTTCATTTTTAATACTTAAAGACAACCCACCGAACGAGCACTTTTGGAGAAACCACGCAGCTAATGACATGGACAACCAAGACATCGATGAAATTGGAGACTGGAAACGTGGATTTGGTGAAAAGAGAGGATTCGGCGAAAAAAGAGGATTTGGGGAAAAGAGAGGATTTGGGGAGAAAAGGGGCTTTGGTGAGAAAAGGGGATTTGGTGAAAAACGTGGATTTGGAGATAAACGAGGCTTTGGAGATAAACGAGGCTTTGGAGATAAAAGAGGCTTTGGTGATAAACGAGGATTTGGCGATAAGCGGGGTTTCGGAGACAAACGCTCTTTTGGAAACTCTCAAGATGGTTACTTTGTTCCTTTGTTAGCTCAGTGGGTTCGCATTCTAAATCCAGATGATACTATGAGATACAAGCATTTGACTACTGGACTATCAAAGCATCAACCGGAAATTTACTTTAGTAAATCTTCATCCGTTTAACTAAATAGACACTAGAAGAATGTTGTACTGAATGTGATCCAATAAACAGATTACAGCAGCATGATTGAAAAAATAATTAAAAACGTAACTTTGGAACTATCATGTTAAAAAATCGCTCTTTCGATCTATATGAATTAAATGAAGGTATCTGTGATCGTCAAAACTTTGAGATCTTAGAATTTGTATCAGAGGGAAAAAATAAATATTTTGAAATCATATTTATTACTCCGTGTCATTAAATATTTACATTTTCTCACAACAGTTTTTTAAATTATAATTTTAAAAAATAAGTTTAATAGACATATTCTCAGATAATGCAACTGACTAGAAACTGCAAAAATTTGCAGAATTCAAATTCTAAATATACCATAAAATTTAATAATGCTATGGGAAAATATTAATGATGTAACATTTTCTCAGAAATAGTGCTATTAATTATATAGTACAGTATGGAGGCACCATAAATTGATAACTTATCATTAAAATGTTAACAGAACTCAGAGATAACTTTCTTATAGACTGATATTCTTACTTTTACATAATGTTGAGGTTAGTCTATACAAATGACTCAGAGAGTCTATATCAACTGGGATACAACTTTTAATCAACTGTAACACAACTGTTAATATAGCCACTTGAGCCAGCAAGTCAAACAGAAAGACTTTAATGTAGTGTTAATGCTTGTGTATATTAATAACTCAGAGAGATATACTGTAGCACAGCTTCTAACAGAGCTACCTGACCAAGGGAAACAGCCATTCAAGAAATTCTAGATTGATTTTTTAGAGACGACCTAGCAAATGTTTTAAGAATAAGAGAAGTAGCACATGAAATATTTATTCTTCATATCTTAAGGGATGAATCTTTAATTCTCAATAGATAAGACAAATATTATATTGTTAAACTGGATGCACGGGAGATTCGATGGTTTCGAGGTGGAGTTGTAGAACTGTAGAACCACTATCTTCCGTAGATATACGACAAAGAAACATACTTTTTTTTATTAAGGAAAATAATTAGAAATTTGTTGTAAAATCTCTAAAACTTAAAATTAGTCAAAGATAAATTTCTTTCAAATTCAGTTTATTTAATACTCATGCCCCAAGGAAGATTCAAATGTTAAGACTATACATATATCTCCTTCCCTCTAAATATTACAATAATTCTAAGTGACATAAATGGTACGATTGGTTTCGGAGCTTAGTTCAGACTAATCACTGAAGATATTGACATAATTTACCAAACAGTTAAAGATTTACCCTTTTTGCAGTTGAATGTGAAATGCATGTAATAGACTATTTCAACATAAAATAATGTATAAGATGACAGAAAGATCTCTTGGTGGTGAAACAATCAAATAGATCACATTCTAATTGATAAAAGATATGCAAAATATTAGAACCTATTCTTGAACTACAGTTTTGATACAGATAACTCCTTAGACAAACAAGAAAAAGACAAATTCTATTATACATACAAAAACAAAATAAATAAATAAATAAAAATAAAAAAATTATTATGATGACTGACTAACCACACAGTTAAATTCAAACCCATTTAAAAAACAGAATAAAAGTTACAATTAATAAAATGATTGAGAGTATGAATGAAAAAGGAACATGTTTTATGAACATGGGGCTATTATCAGAAACATATAATATATTTTCGGTCAGTTCCCGTCGGTTACATGAGGATGGGCTTGGACTTGTCATTCATTGGTCATTGGTCATCTATCGTAATTTGGTCCCAACTACAAGGAGTTTTCACCAATAAATCATAGTAGCCGATGGTAAATTCGCATTAGTAAAAATAAAAGGTACACCTATGGTTCGGAAGCGTGAATTATATCGTGATTGAAGTCAGGCGAAAAGTCGTAGTGGTGACTAAAGTCAAAAACCAACAAAAGTTCAAAAGATTGGACTTGTCATTAACTACTGGAAAGAAAATCTTAATTTCTCAAAAGAGAAATCAAAATTTTCTCTTTACTATTATCAGCCAAAATTAATTTAACTTTTAGAGCTACATTTAAGTTTTCCTTCACGAAAACTTTCTTTTGATATGTGAAACAGTTCGAAGCAAAATATATTTATGCAGTAATTCCAATTTTAAATTATGGAGAGTGAAGTGGTACAAAAAGCTAATCCTTATACAAGAGATCATTACGAAACATGTGCAAGCAACTTTTAAACTGCTTTTATGATAAGCTCACTAATCAGCTGTCAGTATCATAACCTGGTGGTCTTGACAAACGGTCTGTCACATTTTTGGGGATAATATATTTAAAAAAGAACCATAAAATAATTATAAAATGTAAATATATTCCACATGTTCTCATATGCACAAACATGAAATCTTAAAGGTATCATTCCAAAGTGGCCTTCCTTCAGCGTTTAGTAGTCGAAATCAAGACTCATCACTCCATTCTACTCGTTTCCAGTTCTCTGGAATCCATTCTCTGTGTTCTCTTGCCCACGCAAGACGTACAGCCCGTTGGCGTGTATTGAGCAATGGTACTCTTGTGGGTCTACAGCTCCTGAAGCTGGTACGGTAAGCGAGCATTGCACGGTCTGTTTACTAACTGTACGGCTGGTACTCTGATTTAGCTGGAAGGTAATTTGAACTCATGTTTGGCTTACGCACAATGGGGCTGAGCCTCTCACGCCATGCTTGTTCAAGCCTGATAGTCATTTGCAGTTTGCCCAATCGCTATATTCCCCCAACCCCCATCCATGTATTCTCTTGACACTGTCGACTTGAAAATCTTCTCTCTGATGATTTGGAAAAGTGAATGGACCGTGCTTCGAGCCCCAACTAATTGTCTGCGATTGAAGGCGTCTTAATGAGCAGTTTTACCCATACTGGCAATTGAAATGACCGATTAACAGCCACAGTACTAGCTACATATGCAGTTACCACAGCACCCTCGCGTGACCATAAATGTGGAGCAGCACTACCAAATTTGCATAACTATGTCTATCCCTAATTCAGTGGCACTTCAATGTACAGGGTGGTCATAAAGAAACTTTGCCAACATCTGCACTTCTGGCGTCCGTTCCGGTTAACCGCTCCAGATGAGATTGCAAATATAGTTTGTTATTCGGAGGTATGCGCTCGAGAGTCTGTGAATGGCAACACAGGGGCGCTCACGGTTACGGTAATAGTTATAGAAACTCGAAAACATCGAATGGCAACGCCAACGTTTCCGGTCATAAAATGTTCAGCGCATGCGAAAACCCTAAATAGCATTGGAACGGTACCGATATGTCCAAAAATGGACGTGTTATGCATACACAAAAAAGAGTTCTGAAAACCGGCCAACGAAACACGATCTGGGAGCACGCAGAAAATTTGCATACAACAGAGCCAAATACCAATCACAGAACACCAGTCGCCAGATTGTCCTGGGAAAGTTCGTGGTGAATTCATAAAACTGTATTACCAAAATGGGATGAATGCTAATACTGGAATTGCGTAGACGGAATGCACTCAATGACATTGTTTGGATGCAAGATGGTGCACCTCCACATATAGCGAGGTTTGTTAAATGGTCCTGGAATAGCATTTTGGTGATCGCATCATCTCACGCCATTATCCTTTTCCGTGGCTTCTGCGATCCCCCGATCTGACGCCTATGGATTTCTGATTTTCGGGATATCTGAAATCCAGAGTTTACCTGTGCAATCCGCAAACTGCCGGATTTAAAGGATTCTATACTGCGTGAAACTGCAAACATCCCTCATGCCATGTTGCGTTCAGCGGTATTGCCCACCGTCTCCCGATACAATTCATACTTGCCTGTAATGGCACCCACGTGGAAAATGTTTGATCTAAATAAAGGTATTCTTTTGTCTGATATGTGTTGTCATCAGTGATCGGTGTCTTGTCTCTGTCATATTCAAGTTTTCTGCGTGCGCTCAGGCCGTGTTTCGTTGGCCGGTTTTCAGAACTCTTTTTTAGATATGCATAACACGCCAGTTTTTGTACATATCGGTACCTTTCCAACGGTATTTGGAGTTTTATCATGCGCTGAACATTTTGTGACAGGAAAAAGTTGGCGTTGCCATTCGCCATTTTCGAATGCCAACGCCAACTGCAACTATAACCGTAACCCTGAGCGCCCCTGTGTTGCCAGTCACAGAATCTCGAGCGCATACGTCCGAATAACTATATTTGCAATCTCATCTCGAATGGTTAACCGGAAAGGACGCTAGAAGTGCAGATGTTGGCAAAGTTTCTTTTTGACCACCCTGGTATATACACCGAGGAGCCACCCTACATCTATAACAATGGGCTCGCCCAGGAATAAAACCACTGCGAGTGCGTAGCTGATGTCGGAGTATATAAAACGGCTGTGCATTGTCTTTCCAAACAAAAATGATCTCCTGAAATTACAGAAACTTCAAAATCGTTTTCTTCGCATTATTACTAATGCACATGACTATGTCAGAAATGTCACACCTGATGAATATCTCAGAATTGACACCATTGAAACTTATCTTAACAAGATAAACACAAAATTTTTTGATAAAGCATTTGGACGTCAATACTTAAATTCATTTAATCTCTTCAACTATAAAATACTTGGAGAGGATTTTGATCTAAGGCCATTTGCCGCACACCACGAGAAGATTGAGCTTCCCATCCCCTAATCATTTTTCACGTTTTTCTTCGATATTGTTTGCAATTGTTTTGCATTGCATTCTTTTACACTATGAGGAGATTTTCTTACTTTAAACCACTGCCAGTTTATTTTACTACACTTATTGACTTGCTTATGCATACACTCTAGCCCTTCCTTATTTGCGATGTCGGATCATTTTATGACCCTCTTGCCGCCCTTTGCTTCCACTCACTAGTTACGGCCTTTTAGGTCCTACTTATCATGCCTGTATTCATGTTACGTGCCTTTATGGCAATATATCTCATTGATCAGGACAGGTCGCGTTCTGCGCGAATTTCGCGGAATATTAGGGTTCGATTTGATTAAATTCTTTCAAACATATCGCGAATAGCGACATGATGGGAAATGCAGTTGGTTTATTAGATTTCGATAAATGTCAAATCCTTATGGCTCGGCGACTGGAAACATCGGTATCATAAACGGCGCATTTAGTGGACTCTTCACGTTCAGTTGTTGTGAGCACATATCCAAAGTGGTGTATGGATGGTGAAACGACAAGTCGCCGTCCAGCAGTGTGTCATCGACGGCTCATTAATTCCATAGGGTGCAGCGTACATTGCTGCGTATGGGCCTACGCAGCAGAAGGTCGAAGCATGTCCTGCACTGACGGCACATCATCGCCAGCTGCGTCTGCAGTGGGCCGAGAAACATCGGAATTGAATATTAGAAGAATTGAAGAATCTTGCATGGTCCGACGAATCACGTTTTCTGGTTCATCACATGGATGGGCGTGTGCTAATACGCCGATTTCCAAACGAAACCCTGGTTCCCGGGTGCACAGTTGGACGGGGACAAGCGGGGGCCAGCGGTATTATGGTGTGGGCAATGCTTCATGGAGCACATTAGTACTCATAATCACCATAGAACAATCCCTGACGTTTCTGCACTACGTGAACATCGTTGCAGACCAAGTTCACCCATTCATGGCAACAGTATTTCCAGCGGAGGATGGTGTTTACCAACAGGATAATGCACCATGTCATAAAGGTCGAATCAAGGAGTGGTTCGAGGTACATTCCAGTGACTTTCAAGTCATGTCTTGGTCTCCAAATTCACCTGACATGTCGTAATGTGCGGGAATTGCAGAACCAGCTGGTGAGCGCTTGGTACCAGATACCTCAGAATACGTATCAGCACCTTGTGGAGTCAATGCCACGCCGGGTGCTGGCAGTTTTGAGGATCAAAGGTGGTCCTACATGTTATCAAATGTATTCAAAATATTTCTGTTTCAATCGAAGGAGGGCCTCGTGCTTCTATACTATAACAAAAACTATAGCAAAAAATATAAACTATAACAAAACTCAAGCATCCATCATATTATGAAGTATGAAACAATTCAAATCCCATCAAATACATATTTGTCAATGGATTGCCAAAATGTTAATGCGCACTCAAAATGGCAGTCGTTGCCCTAAATTAAAGACTTTTAAGGACCAAAAGTCATTTAAAAAAAGCCTAAGGACTTTTAGTATTTTTAAGGACCATACGAACCCTGAATACAATCATTCAGAACTGATGGAAATAAAAAAAAATATATTAAACAGAGAGTGTTAGTTCTTAAATATAATTTTAATTTACTATCAGTTTTATATGTATCTGCATGTATAATATTTGTAAAAAAATCGTCAAAGTTTCACAAATCTCCAAATAAAAAAATTTGCACACAATCTGATTTTGAGATTCCCAAAATGTTGATAAGTTGGCTCATTTAGAGCTGCATAATAAAAGAATTCATATATCAAAAGGGCAAAAGTTGTTTTTAATGTAATATTAACTTCGTCATTCGCAAAAGAAGGAAGCAGTGCCACGTGTTTCTAAAACTCGAGTATTTACCTTTTATATTAAGAACTAGGAAGGAATTCAAATGTTAACCCATCAAATACATATTTGTCAATGCATCGCCAAAAATATTCTTCTAAAACGTTAATTCATACTCAAAATGGCAGTCATTAGGGGGAAAAAAAGCAGAAATGTCAGATGAGTAAAATTAAGGACCTTTGCCAGTTTTGATTGAAAAAAAACTAAGCCCTTTTAAGTATTTTAAAGGACTGTAGGAACCCTGAATGCAGCCATTCAGAACTGATAGAAATAGAAAATTATATAAGCAGAGAGATTTGCTGGCTGTCTTTTATTCATCTTACTTGTGAAGAAAATAACCACAGGTTCATTTCTAAAGGGAAAATCTTTATTAATTCTTTCATTTGCAAATGACAGTGATATAATACCCAAAATATTCCCAGATCTTAAAAAAGCTTTTTTACTTTTCATTAGAGAAACAGGTGGGTAAGATGAACTTTTCTATTCATCAAGATAAAATTTGTCATATGTAATGAACTAAATCAGTAAATTACAATACCTATATGGAAATAAGTTTTTATGAATTCAAAAGTTGTTAATTTTTACCTATATGAGTAATACTAATAACAATATACATAAAAAATACATGAAAGATTTGTGACAGTTAATAGTGGCTTTTTACAGCTTACAAAAATATTTAAAAATCAAATTAAATTAAAAGGAAAATTAAGAGAATTAATTCATAAATGTTAAATCAGATCTGTATTTAGATATTCATTTGGTATATAACAAAATTAGGTTTCTGAAAGAAAAGTATTGGAAAATATCTTTGGAAGAATACAAGTAAATAGCATGAGACCAGAATAATTAAGAACTTTAACAAGTTTATAGTGAACCAGATATTGTTACTCCATAAAATGTCAAAAAATAAAATTAGTGAGACCTGAATACTCAAGAAAAAATAAATACTTCTGATATGCTAAAGTATTTTCTGCCAAATCATTTAATAACCAGATCAAAAGCAGAAAACAAACTTTGGCTAGTACTGGTTTGAAAAAACAATGTTCTAAAAATCAAAGGGCAATCAGCCTGAAATAAATTTTTAAAGAAGACCATTAAAGAAGAGAATAAATTACTGATTATCAGATTTCATAGCAAATACAATTGTATATATTATATGAAACTGTTATTTACAGTTTAACTAAAAATTGTATATTGCAATTTTCAAATAGTTAAAAAAACAATTCAGAGAAAGAAAACTGTTTTATCTCTTGGAATACAATACAAATAATCTAGCTCTATAAAGGAAAGACTGTAGTTGTATACTTATTAGCAAAACAACTGTTTTTGGCAAGAGAAGTGGAAAATAAAATTTACTTCAAGATAAATGCTTGCAATGAAACCTTCTACAATCTTCTGCTACTACATGCTATATATAACAAACATGTCTTATCCTCAACAACTAATGACCTAACACAAGTAAAATATTTTTAAGTGGATTTCTGGGTTCTTTATACTATATTACCAAGCACAAATGTTGGCAAAAAATCTAATTAGATGCCAACCCAAGCAATATACAGGGACATAGCTAGAAGGGGCATCTGTCCCTGGGTACAGCAACTTGGGGTAGGGCATCAAATTGAAGTTACAAAATTTTAGAATTAAATGTTTCCCATTCTTGGTAAATAGGAGGGGGCTCGAAATCTTCAATTACCCCAGGGTGCTGATATGACTCTGGCAATATATATACATATATCAAAAGAATGACTATTTTATTAAATACAGAATAAATACCAGAAAAAAAAAGCAAATACAAAATAGATTTTACCATATTACACACCAGGTTAAAGCTCCTGATTTCATTAAACATTGCCAAAAACATCTAGGATCAATAAACTGTTTTTGTGGATAACTTGCCATTGGTCATATGCAGCAGCAGCCAGTTTTGCGGCTTTATACCCTTTCCACCAAATAGAGTATATGAAAATCTAGGAAAGAAAATTACTGAGCTGATGTTTATTCTTTTTGTTTACTTACAAAGCTACTTATGATGTGATATAAACAGAATACTACATTTGATGCTTTGATGCAAAATTATGATTGTTCCCCAATAAAAGAAAAGAACCCATTTTTTAAAAAAAATAACAAAAGCAATTACTTCCTTTTGAAACCAAACCTTTCATTGGTGGAGATTTAAGTATCCCCTATCTATGTATAAGTTATTTTAAAAAAGGATGGAGGGGGCAGGAGCAAAGATTTTTCATTCCCTCACAGTTCTTCAATTTACTCAATCACATACTTTTTTTCAACTTTGTTGTGAATGTCATAACAATCCTTAAAAATAAAAAAAAGAAGACAGAAAGTGGAAAGTTTGACTGGAAAAAATTTATTGCACATTAAAAAAAGTAACAATTACAAAAAATAAAATAATGTAAAATTTCTTTTATTCTGAATAACATGTTACGAAAAATACTTTCTGCAATATGCTTGGCAATATGAGATTCGTTACTCTGTATAAAATAAATAAAAAGTTAAGTAAATACTAAATGTAAGAACTAAAATTTATAATTTGAATAAAAGCTCATAAATGCTTTAACTGAGAAGAGACAAAAAGCATGCTTAAGCAAATAGATGATCACAGAAAGCAATATCAAAATACTGAAATATATGTTCATATATAAGAGGACATAAGTTTATACGGTTGTTTCGGCATCATAATCTACTTTTTCTTTCTTGGCCAAATTCCAGACATTTGTATCTCTATCTGAAATTAAAGAAACAAATACAACTATTAAAAGAGCCAATATATATACACGTATTTGATCAAAATGAGAAGAGAAGAGGAATATACTAGAAACAGGAAAAATGTACTGAAAATTGAATTTAAAAGAGATATCAAGAAATCAAAAAATAAATAAATAAATAAAAATTATTTTTAACGATACAGAAAGAAATTTATACCATTACTTACCGATGTAAAAAGGGGGAAGAGAGAGAAAATTATGAATTAAATTTTTATTTATTTTTTATTACAGTACATTATATTATTACCACTGATTTTGAAAACTTAATTTTACCATTCAGAATACACACAGAATTATTAATTTTAGCTAACCCTAAACCTGAAATAAAATTTGTTCAATAGCTATTTTATGATGTAAAGAATAAAATTCTACTTGAAAGGATGGAATTCCAAAGTATTTGACATTTAAGAACATTACTTCATGGGGAACACCAGCAATGTACCATGAGTCAGCTGGTAATGCCTTTATATACTAACTCTTAAAATATATGTATATATATATATATTGCTTTATAATAATTTACAAAGAAAGGTTGAGGAAATGGGAAGCTGAAATTTTTTAAATGATCTAGAATTTACCTATTATAGTACATCGTGCAATGCCACCTTACACCCTTCATCCTGTACTCATTAAAAATAATGACTTAGGACATAGAGAGATTACAATATAGTTTCAACACAATTTGAAAATTACAAACTGAACAAAATTTACAATCTGAACATTTGTTTTGGTGTAACAAAAATAACAGATAAACATAATTAGTATAACGAAAAACATAATGAGATAACTATAAGTATTGGGAGCACAATGCTGTAATGAAATGTAATAATAATACTAAGCAGGTAGGTGTCCATGAGGCTATTTCAGTTATAAAAGGTTATTACAGTTTATACAGTTAACAAGTTGAGTCACTTTGTACATATTAACAGGATGTTAAAATTCACTAAAGTAACTTGTACTTGACAAAGATCTCGGCTATAGAAAGAGAGTCGTTGCATAATTTTTTGTAACTTCGGATAATGATGTTTATCTTTTAAATAGAAATCTTTGGAATACCAAGAGATTAGTTTGTGGGGATTTATGTGATTATAAATATCGTTAGTTAAGGGGAATGAGAAAGTGTAATGATAAGGAGTTTCCTATTCCCCTTACTTGTACAGTGAACAACTAAACAGCCTCTTCCAATAACTCTGAATCAACACTGCTAACTAATCTTAACCTCTATTACATATTAATTTTAATTTGCTTTGTATATAAAAAATGATATATAACTCAATTTAAATGGCAAAACATTTAAAAATTCAATTTGCCAACTACTTTTCATATGACATTAAAAGTGTGGAAACATGTAACAATCAATGTTAATTTGAAGTTTCACCGCATTCAGTAACTACTTCTGAAAAAATATTTGACATTCAAAACACGAAATAAATTAAATATTAGACATAACTAAAGTTTGAAAAAAAAAATCTTAATATATAAGGGATGAAATAATTATCAAATGCAAAATAACAGTGACAGTTCATAAAATGATAACAGTCAATAACAGGGACAGTATATTTGATATTTTAAGTTTAAAGCTTACACACACTTTGATGGATAAATTTTTTAATGATTTTTTAAAAATAGCTTCCATATATAAAAACATCAATTACTACTTTTTGCTCTAGAGTTTACATTACATAAACTGAATAGTTTATGATACAAGTCATAGATAGCTTTTCCAATGAATTCATTCTTAGATATGAAGCAACAGCATCTTAATATAATAATGGGATTCTGAGCATTTGTAGTGCTTTGGAATCCTTACCTACACAGTATTCTCAAAAATAATAATAAAGCTGCAAAATATACGCTCTTGGTGCCCATTCCCTAAAATGGTACTGATATGAAAGGATAATTACAAATACGTTATTCAAAGTTAACAGATATTTAAATATTCATTTTTCAGTTCTCCATACACAAATGTTTTCACTGCTATTTGTAAAACTGTTGAAATTAGTCCATTAATCCCCTGTAGTGTTAACATGTCAAACCTCTGAATCACTGTCCTTTCAACCTGAGTCCCAAGTGAAAAAGTAAATGAATAGTAATAATAGTAATAAATAAGTAAAAATACTGTTTCACATTCTACTTTGCTTAATCCTGTTTAATCTACACAGAACACGTTGGAGTATTATTATGATGAACTTATTTTGTTCTCAATTTTTACACATATTTCTTTCTTATAGTGTCCAAAAAACATTAAAAGATGTCAATGGACTTTTCTTAGCTAAGCATTCAAATTTAAGGATCAAATTCCAGTTAACAATGTACTGGGAATTGCAGAAAGCTCATTTACTCATGATACATTTTCAGTTAGGAATACTATATTGAATCCACTCAAATAATTTATAAATTCTCAGTTACGATTTTGCTGTTGAGCACTCCTTTTACCTGCACATCAATTGTCTTCCCTCTCTCATTTAAAATTTTTTCTATTTAAGGTACAAATTCCTTCAAGTCGTTTTTCAACTAATACAATGCATGTTTATATCATTAATGAAAATACTGTAAAAAATCTAATAAATATTTATACTACTTCTGATTTTATTTTTTCAACAGTTCTCTTGTTAATTTTTTTTAAATTAAAAATATTTCCAGTGTTATTAATTTTTTGGATTGATAAGCCATCACATTGTGACCAGTAATGCAACCTTCATGAAAACACTTTTGTCGAATATACAATTTGTGATTTTTTTTCCTTCACTATAAACTTTTCAGAGCATTGTTCAAAAGATGATTTCTGAATCAGATATCAGAATCTGATATTTGCATAATGCTCAATGAAAGTTCAAATTTCAGTGATGCTATAAGTACATTACAGAAACATATTTCTTTTGCAAATAGCACTGTCAAATCACCTGTAATGCAATCCATATTCACAGAGTGCAATGCAATGCAAATTGCAGTGGCCAAATTCACTAATTCTGAGAACTTTCTAAGCTATACTTTATATTATATATATATATAATGATTTTAAAACAAGATATCTCTTTAAAACAAAAATATTTAAACTGCATACATTAAAATGAATTTTTGATTTTAAAACATACTTTTTACTTGTCTAGTGAGAAGAACACCTAATCCAGTCTGACCCTGCTTGTTCTTGGAGAGTAATTTGGTAGTTTCTGCTACAACATCTTCACAAACATACAACCCAACTCCATTACATGAAGTTTCAGATACAAGAAGCAGTTTTTTAACCACATCCTTTCCAAGGATGTTGTCAAATACTGCTTGTAAAAACTGGTCATTACTAATGGATAATTTCAATTTATCTCGATGCCAAACCAAAAGACGACACTCTTCCAAAGCTGTTACGGACACCTAAAAT
Organism: Stegodyphus mimosarum; assembly: GCA_000611955.2. Classification (NCBI taxonomy): domain Eukaryota; kingdom Metazoa; phylum Arthropoda; class Arachnida; order Araneae; family Eresidae; genus Stegodyphus; species Stegodyphus mimosarum. The sequence goes on from KK120224.1 coordinate 497,767, forward strand.
TAATAAATAGGAAAAAAAAATTAAAGAATATTAATTTTAGATTACAATGTTATACTATTCATTAATAATATAAAAAAAACATAGCAACAACTCATACTGATACCTCAATAAATTAAAATAAATGACAAATTCTCTAAGATTTATAAATACTTTCAATCTACACTTAGTATCAAATAAAAATCTTATTTTATTTGATTATTTAGAAAGTATTATAATGAATTAAATATATAAATATAATTTAAAGGAATCAAATAGTGATTTAATTCACTTAAATCTCTATAAATTTCCCATTTTCTAATAAGAAAAATTCAAATTGTGGTAAAATATATAAGGACTCTAGATGAATATTCACAAGGCCTGAAATAAACTGACTTTGCTCAAATTCTGCATAGTTATAAAGAATCTTAAAGGGAATAAATAAGATTTCAGCATGAAAAGACAATATGTGCCTCCACAAATATAAGCAAGAAAATCAAGGTTAAAATTCAAAGTCTTACTTAAATTCCTCCTATTTGAGGCAAATGATAATAGTCAGAGTAGCACCATCCATTGTTATAAACATGGTCCTCAATGTGGATACAGCAGCCACCAGCAACCATCCCCACCCCTCCCCCCATTTTTTGGTTGGATTTATTAATTTTTTTAAGTTACTTATTTTTGGGGAAAAAAAACTTTCATTTAATTAAAAAAAAAAATTGAGAGCAAAACCTTTTTTTACAAGATAAATAATACACAACACTTTTTTCCCTCTTACCCCCTTTTTTTTTACACAAAAAGTTTTTTTATTTGTTTCAAACTTGCTGTGCTTCTCAGCTCATTTACTTAAAAGTAATTTATTATAAAAACATTCAAATGTAAGGTTAGGTTAGATTAGGTTATCCAAATATGGTAAAGCACACGAGGGCTTTGGAAAGAATGCCTTTGTGGAGAACTTTCTAAGGGAACTGACTCGCAGTCACTTTACACATAAGGAAAATTGTAAAAATCAACCATGCACCTGGCCCATTTGCCTGAGTCCAAATCCTATTCAAATGAAAGATACTGACACTGGTTAAATTTAATAAATGACAGTATATCACAATTTATGTACCTTGTTAATTTAACTATGCTGCCAACTGCTATACGCAAACTGAATAAAGCAGCTTTACTTACACCTAAAATATATTCACTTCTATTACCATAAAATGAAAAATCTGTTAAGTATGCCTGTTCTTCACACAGCATAGAGATGGACATGCTCAGAGCTATGAAATTTGACACATAAGTTGTCCAGAAGACAAACATGCACACTCCACAGCAAGTTCTTCAAAATTAATTCCATTTTTTACAAACTTAAGGTTAAAATGATTTTGTATCAATTTTTCGCACTTTATGCACTTGATGTTTGCACCACTAGATAGACAGCGAAAAAAATCTTTTAAATGGCATTTACACTAAATTTTGAAGTCAGTCACTAATTTTCAGAAATTTTTCAAAAATTGCTTGTATTTTTATATCATTTCATGGCCATCATATTCCAATACCTAAAAATATATCAACTAAAAAAAAATCTTGAAATTTTTACAAATTATAAAACATTCTTTTCACCCTATTTAAAAATGAGTATGATAACAAAATATTAATTGGATGAATTTCTAGAAATTTTTAAATATGCTGCATAATAACCTTTAAACAGAAGGAAGTTTCCATTCTCCCATTGGAAATACAGTTCTGAAGATATGATGTCATCAAACCTTAACTATTTTTTCCCCTTTTGCACAAATTTCTTTAATGTTAATTTTATTTATTTCATCATTGCTAGAAAGAGTTATTTTCAAAGAAATTAGGCTTAATACAAGAAACTACTGCTGTTTTATAAAATTTATTTCCTTCTCTTGCCTTTCTTTTTTAATTAAAAAAAAGACACTTTTTCATTTTGTACTCATTTCAATTTCTTAATGTAATTTTTTTCTCTTATTTTACTTTATAAAAAATACAGTTTAAGGAGGGGCTGGCATTTAAAAGTTTTTGTAATGAAATTTCCTGCAACATTTACACTTTTTCCATTTTAGAAGTTTGTATACATTTTTTTTCAGCATTTCATTTCAAAAGTAGATTTTCTTAATTTTATTGCAATATGTAAAATTTTAATTCAATTCACATCAAAGTTCTCAATAATGCTCATTATCCCGGCAAAACAGCATTTACAAGAGATGCAATGATCAGTTAGAATACAATGATCAATGGCTTCAGTGATAACCTGAAAATATACTTTAATCAAAACAGTAAACTTGTTACTAAAAAGAAATGTGAACAAATCAGAAGTTATGAGATCTGATATGCCATTGAAATTCTAAATTATGCTAGAAAAACATGTTCAGCATTCTTCACATCCTGAAGGTAAAAGTGTAATAAATTGTCTTCATAAAAGGTCAAGTCTCTTAGTAATACTCATACATGAAATAGTTGGGCTATTTACTTTGAATCTTTATCATCATACGTAAACTCCATCTAGAATTCTACTTTAAAAAGTGCTACACCAGAATGCCACTTATTAACAGCTCCACAAGGTTGCTTACAGCAAAATAGAGAAAGGTCTGTCACTTGCTGATCACAGTGCTAGTCAATTAACACAGACTACATTTCTGACCCATTTTCAATATTCAGAATACACAATTAAGTAATTAACAGCCCTCTTTCTTTCAAAGCCAAATGCAGACAACATGATCTTATTTAATCCAACAGACACCTTAGCAACATGACAAAAAAAGTTTGGGACTAGATATAATAAGCAATAAAATTATTTAAAAAAAAATAGGCGAGATTTGTAATATCTAGCAGGCTTATCAAGATTTTCCAAAACTTCATAGCATTAAAGTACTTCCCATCTTCATGTAAAATTGTAATTATCTTATCAACAATGGAAGCCTGGAAAACCACCCAATCAACCTGCATTGTATAAATTAATAAGCCTCCTATGGAAGGAAAAACTAAGACATAATAATAATTTTTATTTTTAAAATTATAATAGAAAAGTACAAATTAAGTTTGGATTAAGTGATTGGAGGATTTGCAAGTGACAATTCATCTGTTATGGTTCATTTTTTTTGTGCTACACATTCATCAAGAAGCACTTTGTGCCAAAGTTTTCAGATGAATAGCATTGTGTAAACAGTAAATAAAACAGCAAACTTTATATATGGATGAGCTCAGAATTGCCAAAAATTTATTGAACAGCTGGAAGAAATTGAAACTGAGCATGGACAAATGATTTACCATAATAAAGTCAGGTGATTTAAGTCAAGAAGCTGTATTAAAATGCTTTTTTGATTTAATGAAATAAATAAAACTTTTCATGACACAAAAAATAAAACCATTGACAAGCTGCAATGTGATATATGGATAACAGATTTAGCATTTCTTGTTAACTAAACTGACCATTTACAAAGCAAGAAGGAAAGAATAAATTTATCACTGACATGCCTGCTTGTAATAATACAAGCATTCATGTCAGTGATAAGCTTTTAAATTACAATTATGGAAAACAAGAAAATTTCCTACATTTCTTACATCTCAATGAAAAACCTCAAGAGAATGTAATAAAAACAGCATTAATTTGAGAAGAATTTCATTAACATTAAAAAAAAATGGAGCTTGTGAAATTGGCAAGTAATGACATAAACTGCAGTAAAGTTTCTGCAGTAACAAAATTTTGCCGAAAATTGCTGCGTACTTCAAGCGAAGAACACTGCAGAAAAAAAAAAAAAAAATTACACACAAATTTGAAGAAGAATGTAATTGTTTTATTTTTTATACATATTTATTAATTCATATTTATATTTCAAAAGTATGTTTCCTTTTCATATGTTTGTTACATATGTAAGAGTAACTGTACGTAATACATGATAACCATAATTGCAATAAAGAACAATAGCTAGCTATGTAGAATAAATGATGTTTAGCTGGTCTCATATTCATCATTTACAGTTACTTATAAATAATATTAGTTTTCACTTATTTAATCAAATGCTATATGACATAGCCAAAAAAAATTTTTTTGAAGAACCACACAAGGTCACTTGCAATAATCTTAATAATAACCAGAAGTCCAAACTACCCATACTCAAATGGAATGGCTGAAAGACATACTCACAATGTCAAATGAATGTTATAAAAAGCTGTAGCTAACAACAAGGATCTATATTTAGTATTACTGAAATATCGCCTATTTTAACAGAAACTAAGTCATCTTCAGAATTGATGTTTGGAAGAAAAGTGAATGGATTGATGCCCATAAAAAAGAATTTCATCTAAATCAGTGGTTCTTAACCTTTTGACTAATACGTAGGTTAACATGTTAACTAACAATAAACAAATTAAAACTTTGTCCTTGTAATCCTAAATTTAATTCATTTAACTTTCCAAAAATATTAGCTAAGTATGTTAAATGTAAGTATGTAACAATTCACTAAATAAACATTTTTGCAATTCAAATTTTGAATCGCAGAGGAAAATTTGAATTTCCGATTAAACTTCAAAAATAAGATTTAAAACTTCTGGATAACGACCTGCCTTTGGGATGTAACAAAAGCATTTCATGTTCACTGCCCATCTCTTGGCATAAAATCATAAATATTCTTGAATTTAAAGCTTGGCTTTTAATAAAATTAACAATTTTCACAGCCTTGATTCAAAAAAAATTTTCAGGAATTGTTTTGGCTACTAAAGTTTCACGATGAATGGAGCACTGAGGAAATTTAATTTCAGACGCAACTTTCTTTATTTGAGAAATAACACTGAAATGTTTTCCTGTTAAAGCTCGAGCTAAGTCACTGCATATGGCAATGCACGTATTCAAAGAAATATGATTCTCAGACATAAAATTATTAATTACTTTGAAAATTTCATTTGTAGTTGCTCTGTCATGAACAGATTCCCAAAATAAACACTCTTCAACATTCATTTATCTTCTTCAAAATGTATGTAAACCAATAATAGAATAAAGTTTGTTATATCAGTACTTTCATCCAACTGCAATGCGAAATACTCACTGTGTTTTATTTTTTGAATGAGCGGCTCTTTTATGGAATGAATTGGCCGACTTACTATATCATTTGATAACGGAATATTATTAAATTCATTAGCTGGTTTTTCGCTGAATAATGTTAAAAGAATATCTTTAGTAGCTGATAATGTAAGGTTCTCCAATAGCGCAAGCCTGTCCAGGATTGACAATTCTCAGGCTTACTAGGTAACTAGCTTCCAAAGTTTTTTTACTTGATGTAACAAAACTTTTCATTACTTGTTTACTATTTTTGAACTCCAATAATTTCCTCTTAAAATATTTTTTTAATTTATCCTTTAAATTGCCATGCTTAGATTCAAGATGTCTTTTAAGAAACAGTGGTTTTATACTTTGATTGGATAATAGTTCACTGCAAAAAAACACATTAAGGTTGAGGATCCATTTCATCTCCATTTCGAGTAAACACAAATGGTAAATAACTTTTATTACATTTTCTATAAACAATTTTTCTTTTCTTTTCAATACTCTTAGTGCTAGTAGATTGTCCTGGATCCATCACCTGTGAATCATCACTTTTTCGCTTGGTCAATACTAGCCATTTTTCCATTTTAAAAATCTAGTTTTGCTTTATTATTTCTTTCGATGATATTCTCAAATCGTGCAGAAAAGTAAGGAATACAAAGCAGCAAGAAGACAAAGTACCTGCTGTCAGAGACATCAAATCGATGTAAAAAAAATTATTCTTATTCAGAACAGAGCAATATGAGCTCAGAAATGGCAGCGACATAAAGCGCAGACACGCTAATAAATCGATCAACTCTAAAAGAATTAATGAGATACTATTATCTTTTTATCTGAACTTATTTTTATTTCTCATTAAATACAAAATCCATTTCTATTACTTCTTTCAAAAACATCATTTATGACAAATTTTGTTAAATCTGTGGCTAGAAGAATAGTGAAAATAAAAACAAATTATTTTACTAAAGTCTACAAGTGGCTATTGCTCTTGAACAAAGCCCAAATCACATAAATTTATGACTGTTAGAAAATAAAATGCTGGAGGTTTTAATTTGATAGTTAAAAATACTTTGTTTCTTGCCGAATATGCTTTACAAACTTTGTTAAAATTATCTGAAAGTATGAACTATGCATGTTTTTTCCCAAGTAGTTGAAAGTATGATTGCACACAATGAAAAAAAAGGAAAAAAACAGGTTGCAATAAATAAAGTGAATTATTCCTGGCACAAATTGAAAAAAGGGTACTAGGATAAATTTTTTTAAATTTCTCCATAAGTTTCTGACCAAATTTTACAAAATTTAATATTTGGACATAAACAGCACAGCCATACAGGATTATAAGAACAGATGGAAGAACTATAGAAAGGAAATGAAGAGACATTCTTAAATGAACTAATCAGAAAGATTTTGCTGTGGCAAAACAATCTCCCTCCTCCCCCGAGGGTTGACTCAGGAGAATTCCTGGGAAGTACTGGCTAGGAACTGTACTTAGGCAGTCTCAACCACAGGGGTATATAAGTTGACTTCACAGGACTAGAGTCCGAGTTTGTTCTCAGGTTGGTTCAGGCTTGGCAGGGACTATACTGGTACTGTCATGTCTGTTCCTCTGTCTGTGGTGGAGCTATATGGCTGGATTTTGCGAGTTGTTCTTGGGAATTTGGCTCCCCTAGGTCAACACTTGGGGATTGACTTTTTTCATTTCTTTTTGTTCTCAGTGATAGCACAAGCTGTTCACTCACAAATTATCTTGTCAATGCTGCCGTGTATTCGTCGTCTCTTCACATCCCCCTGGGTTGACTGGGAGAGTGCACCCCCACGGAACACCCTCAGAGGCTGGAGGCGCTTTCACCATGTGAGGTCGCTTGTTACCAGGTCTGGGAGTCTCTGCTCCTGTCAGAGTTGTGGCAAAACAGTTATGAAAATGAAAGCCACAAAGATGCCTGTAAATTTTCCTGCACCCAACAGTAGTGTTGTGCCACCAAATTTCTGAGACAGATGTCGTATCACCAAATTTTGCAAATGGACTGCTTAATCTGATAGGACTGTTAAAAAACCTTAGTATTTAAAAGTGTGTGTATTACCTCTTTGTTTCTATTTAAAAGAGATATGTTACATATGTAATCATAACTGTACATAATACATCATAATCATAACTGCAATACAAAACAACAGCTAAAAATGCAGAATAAACAATGTTTAGCTGATTTCGTAATCATCATTTACACTTACCTACATCATATAAATAATGTTAGTTTTCAAATTGTTATAATGTTTACTGATTTACGATATATAATAATAGTTTGGGGAAGCTTAAAAAAAAAAAAAAAAAGGCATAGAAACTACCAACTTGCACCCAATAAGTAACTTTACCTTTTCATTTGTAAAATATCGCCAAATTGCACCAAGTATTTTGGTTGCATCAATACATAAGTACCAAATAAATATCCTCAGTTATGAATTCCTGCAATACAAATAACCACTTTGCTTAAAACTACACTTATATAAGAATACGTTTTTCAACATTTAACGTAACTGTCCAGTTTAGGCATAATTTTGAGTGTACATAAAAGAGATAACTCACATATATGTGAACCACAAACATGTTTGAGTATACATGGAATTACAAACCGTATCCCATGGTTATAAAAATTTCAAAATCGGCAACATAGAATTTTTTTAATTTCATATGCTTTTTTTAAATTATCATTAATGAACTGGAAGTACTTATCTTTAAAGCTGATCACACAATTACTTTTCATCAATTCACAAAGTCAACGGTGACTTGTGGGTATAGTTAGAAAACAACCAATTTTTCACCAAGGCTATAAACTTTATTAGAATCAAAATGTCATCAGGTTTCTAGTTATATAAATAAAGGTTGGAATGCGCTTTAGCCCACTGCGGCGGCGATTGTTTTTGAATGAGCAATAAACGCGCCAACATGGGTAACTCCGTATATCCGCCAACATGGCTGACTGTTTGTACGTTGCCTACATTGTGCAATTCGCTGAAGTTTTTTTTTAAGTTTAAAAGGAACACTGTGCACATGGCATTTTCTTGTAATTTATTTTCGTTATTTTGGCTTATTTTGTTCATTTGTGTACGTTGCCTACATTGTGAAATTCGCAGATTTTTTTTTAAGTTAAAACGGAACGGTGTGTACATGGTATCGTTTGTAATTTTAATGCCCTTTTAAAAAAAATTCCTTCTTTCTTCGATGCCATTTTGGTTACGTTTTCGCGGAGCGTGTCGGGAAGGTTATGTAACGGCATAAAATGTGTAAGTATTACAACATAAAATGTAAATAATTAATTTAAAAAACCTAACTGACAAAAATATTTTATGATCATAATGTTCGTTTTGCATATTATTTTATTATCTTTTTGTGGCAACAGTTTTCATACTAATTTATGCTTTAGAATTCTATGTTTTGTTTACAATAGGTTTTCGCGGAGCGTGTCGTGAAGGTTGCAATTGCAAAGACGTTTCGCAGAAACGCGCCGAATTGGCGTTTTTCAAAACATCGCCAAGCAGTGGGCTAAAGCGCATTTTCACCTAAATAAATTTTATCATTTACATACAAAACATGTATTTTTTCTTTACATGTCAAAGAAAAATTTAATATTAAGTTAATAATTAATTTTATGAAATTTAATTAATTTAATAATCAGTTGTCATTATTTATTTCCATGTTTTGCTCTCCCTAGAATGTTTTCAAAGTTAAGATAAAAATAAATTATTTAGTGGTTTATTCAGCATATTAGAATTATTTGAAATAAATGTCAGTTTGAAAATTTAGTTTTTAATTGTCAGTATGTTACAAGTCTAACCAACAGAAATTTCTTGCAACCTTTAGGTTTCAGATGGAAAATAAATATATATTTGAATTTTAAAACAGATTTTTATCACTCTAAGAACCCACAAGTCAAAAAAAGACATTTTCAAATCCATGAAAAAGGCTTTACTGTTTACATCTAAAAAACAGAAATCAGATAGAGATATCTATATAAGGGTAGAACTATTTAATAGTTGTTTGTTTACTCATTTTTCACTGAAGGGCATTACCATTGCCAGAAAAAACAATTTCTAAACACTATCATTAAGAATTACCAGATAACAATCTTACTGATTCGGAAAATTTGAATATACTTGAACTACTAATAGCATATGTAATATGCATTACTGCAAACAAATAACATATTTACCATATAGTTCATGACATTAAGTCTTATGGGGACTATAAGCATACAATCTCTAACATGCCATTTCATAATTAACTGAAGCTGTTGGCAATCAATAATCAGAATTTATCATACTTAAATACTTCAAACTTAAACTATTACTTAACATCAATTTTGATTTTTTTTTTTTTTTACTACTGTTGATGAGTACCGCTTTCCTATTTACAACTTACTGAATCAATGAAAGTATAAGGGAAACTTTCAGTGCACTTCTCTGGTACGAATGCAGAAATGTTCAAAAGATTAGTAATATTCAATATAATAAGAGAAGATAAGAAAGCAGTATCTTGAACAATTTTTGGATAGGATTAAAAACAAAACAAAAAATTAAAATTAAAAAAAAAAAGACTTCATAATAATATATTTATTTTTTGTTAATCAAGTTTTCTTAACATGGTTATATTATGAAAGCCATTAAAGAGGAAATTAATATAATTAAAAATGCAATTAACATAGGATTACTCACTTGATAATTATCATTCGTGCACACTCCAAACCATTCAGGTGAATCTAAGAACTGCTTGCTATCTACAATATGCAGAGCATGCCCATGCTGAGAAACAACCAACCTAAATAAATATTAATAATGATGATTTTACTATATGTTTTATATAAACAATAAACATATTTTTACAAATGAAGACAAATTTTAGTAGCTAACAAAATGGACCACAATGCAAAATTATTTATAAAACCAAATCTTCAAAAAGCGTTTTTTGTTTTTTGTTTTTTTTTTTTTGAGATAAAGTTATACATTTTCACAAGAAGGAACTTCACAAGTTAATAATTAATGCATTTACATAAAGCAATAGACATTCTTTATAAATAAACAGAGTATTAATGAGTTCACTAAAAGAATAATTAGCTTTATAAATCGAATATACTAAATATAAACATCCAGACATTCCTTCGAACTCAACATGAAACAAAACTTTTGCAAATTAAAAACTCAGTTTGACGCATAATCTTATAACTTTAAGCAATTAATATTCTTGTTTGGGTTTTTTCATTTGCTCATAGTTTACGGTGAAAGCACGGTAAAAAATCTCAGGATTACAAACAATTTTTGTCTTTTGCAATGGTCTGACTATTGATGATACTCAATACCAATGTTTAGTTCTGTTCTCAGAAATACTTTTTTACAAAAATATACAAATTTCGGTTTTCAGAAATACTACCTGCTCTTGAAAATACTTGTCGTACTTCCAATCCCACAAAAATATTTTCATCAACCGTATGGAGTGGCAGTAAAAAAATTCAAGTCCACTTTACTCATGAAGGTCCAGAAATAGTTACAGAATCTATGACACTTCCTGGAATATATCCTGAAGTGGAATACTGCACTGAAATGCAGAACTACCTTGCATAATAAAAAATGCTTAGCCATTTTATAGTTGGTAGAAAGCGGAAAGCAAAGTTGGTTTAAATTTTTGGCACATGTAAAAGCAAACCACTAATATCTTTATGATACCTAGTACATTCTGCTAGAAATTAAATCAATATAAAACAAATTTAAAAGGTACAGAAATACATACAAAAGTTAACATACATGTTTAAAACTAATTTCTTTAAAAATTTAAATACAGATATAACTACACAAATTCTTCCACAATCGAACAACTATCCTTCTTCACAAGCCATTTCGATTTAAGATTCAAGAAACATGATTCTCGACTACAGACATCATTGTCAAAAATGAATATTGTAAGTAAATGACTTTATCCTGAAGCAATTCTTTAAATACATGCTAAATATATCAAAATTAAATATTTATCAAATAAATTTCTCTAATCTTCATCAAAGCGATTCTTATTTTTCATGCTTTAATAATAATTTTCATTCAAGATATTTTTCACTTATTTAACTGCATAATTTAGGGAGATGCAAACATTAAATTATTAATAATATTTTCCTTTAGAACTTATTCAAAAAGAAAAATACTGTTTTCTATCAAGCCATCAAATAATTATGCTGTTAAATGTTCCCATATATGTATTTTTGCTGCCCAACCTAGGTTGTTGTTAGTGGCTTTGACTGCCATACTGAAGGGTTTGGTTTCCACAGATGTTTATAAATATAGAGTATCTGCGTGGCATGGGGGGAGCCATAAATCTTCTCGATATGTTAGTGGTAGGGAGGGAGGGGTGTAACCCCCTCTTGAACCTGTCCCCATGGGATGCTCTCCATCAAAATTAAGGGCAGAACACAGCAAAGTTGTACTGTCAGACAAGTGAGATAAGTCACAACATAACATCTAATTGTGTATGCTTGATACTGAATAAAAATCTGCCCTTTATTTATAACATAGTAAAATCAATTCTATGCATTGGTATCAAATGATACCAATGCAACTGTATAAATACCAATAAACTGTATAAATGACACCAATAAACTGTATAAATTCTGTTATTCCAATATAACACTCTATCCAATTTTTGACTTGAGCTCCTTTCAAAACTCGCATCAAAACTTATATCATTTAGTAAGGAAAATATATATATATATATTTATTTATTTATGTATCAGATTTATTTCTGTTTTAAACCACAAGGAATTTTTAAAATATGTTCCAGATAATACTTTTTTTGAGGTACAGATCAGCACAAACTTCTATTTCTTAAAACAAATTTTGTATATTCAAGGTAGTTTGGAAATAACATACCTGCCCGACAGCACTAGTGACAACCTATCTACTTTGGTAACATTTTCAATACAGTATGGCTCACGTGGCTTTAAAGTCTTAATTTCTCTCATACAATGTATCGCTTGTCTAAACTGATGGCGAGTTACTCTCAATGGTTGGAACAGATCTCGATAAACTTCTTCAATTTCTTCACTGAACTTTACAGGCCTTAACATATATAAAATTATCGTAACATGAATAAAATTTATGAGTGTGAACACTGCATTCCATATGAGAGTATCCAAGGCACAAAGAATTATCCAACCCCAAAGGGCAAAAAATATAGATCCTATCATTAAGCATGTTCTTAAATAAAGTAACCCATGGATTCCAACGGGCGCCAAGTAAGATAAAAAAAAAAATGCATTTGCCAGTTGGAATAAAATGTGGTTTGGAGGTAACCACTGATCAAAACACAGTGTCCAACTGAAATCTGCTGATGAAGAAACGTTATCATTTTTCAAAATGTTTTCTGAGAAATTTAAGTTCACATTTTCCATATGGCTAGGCGTGTTGGGAAGTAATGTGAGGCTGGAATCTGCAGAACTGTTGAGTACGAGGACATTTAAATCCGCTATAAAACCATATCGGATGAAATCAATTTTGTAGACAGCATTCATACGCATGCCGCTTCATTCCTCTTACAATATCATTCGTCATTTCACAATGCAGATCATGTGTTATTTCAAGAAAACAAATGACGTAAAAGCTACCATCTTTTTCAAATTATGTGCAGTTGACAGTTTCTCATTTTAACATGCATGAAAACACAACACTCGAAAATCGGTAATCTGATACTTATTTTCAAGGTCAATTCTTTCAGCCATTCGATACCGTTAACATTTGACAAAACAAAGTAACAAAAAAAAATAAATAAAATAAAAATAAAAAAAATATAAAGTGTTCTTAAATGATTAGTTATATTTTTCACCACTAGAGCTAAAGCTTTATATTTAGTCCTGACAACTGCAAGCGCAAAATTTCGTAAATGGACCATGTAAATACTAAAATAATTGAAAATTCAGAATGCCGAACGAATATATATTTAAGTACACAACATTCCTGTCATAATTCTGTCGCAATTTAATATTTACCTAATATTATCAAGCGTTTTGATGAGAAGCGGTGGGGACAAAAGTGTTGAATTTTGTGGATGCAACTGAAATACGTAACGCTCAAAACCTCAATACTAACATCTAAGTTATAAGTTTTATCATCTCCATATAATACAAGCTCTTATGACATCAAGGAATCACGGCACATCATCAATGGAACCTAAGGCAAAGCCACTTACACTAGCGTAGCTTTGAGTCTGAGAAAAGCCTGCGAATTTGGAGGTTCTGCCTGACGGCATTTTACAGTTTTAATATTTTTAAGGTTTTATTAATTTCATGAATTGGAGAAATATTCCACTTTTAAGATTTTGAAGGACATTACCGTTTAGGTTATTTGATTGTTTCATGTAATAAATCCCTAGATACGAATTTTATCGCAAACAGAGCGAATGCCTGCCTTTTTTACCTCCTTGTACGAAGTAAAGAGGTACAGATCGAAGTACTATAGCGAAAAATTTCGATATCATATTTTAATGACGATATCCATTTTGAACGATCCAGAATCTCAGAATAAAGTACTCTTTTTTCCAAAACAGACTATAAAATGGATTTTTTCGAGACATCTATGTTTGTAGGTATGTATGAATATATGTATCTAAGTATATATCTCAAATAACTCAAAAACAATTATCGGTATAGCCTTCAAATTCTTTGTATGGGACACCTATAATATCTAGTTGTGCACCACACACCCACTCCCTTATTCGGTTGAAAACTCCTTAACTCGGCCTTTACTTTCACAGTCATTGGTAGTAGTCATATATTTCCAAATGTTTTAAATGGCGAAAACTGTTCCTGTTTTGGCATTGTCAAATTTTAAAAGAAGAAAAACATCTGAAAGGTTCCAGATTTTAAATTACGTCCAAAGTTGCGTTTTTTAACGTTTTGTGTATTACCTTTATTTATTAAATATCATGCTCTTCGCACTTAGACCATAAAATTCAGTTCAACAGCAATATCAAAAAATAATTTAAAATGAGCATATCTTCAGAATTTCTGATACATAGTTCCGCGCGCTGAAGATAAAAAGGTCCCCCCACCGTATTGCCATTGCTCGCTTTTAAATTGTTGAGTTTGTTCATCAAAAATTCGTTTAAGTTTTATAAAATATGATACAGATAATAAAACAAATTCCAACTTTCAAATTTGGGCTTCCAGATGCACATATTCGGGTGGAAAAGTACATTATTCAAAATTGGATGGCGCTAGGTACCGTCGTTTTATCACATTTGGAGAAATATACATACATTTATGCAGATTCTTCATTACTTAATTTCTTTAAAATATAATACAGGGCGATAACTTTCGGTTACAACAATTTGAAAAGTGTTACAGCTGTTTATTGTAATTCAACACAAAATCGCAAAACGAAAACTATAGTTCTTCAGGGACAAAGCCCCTTTGGACTAATAATAATAATTTTCAACAAATAGAGAAATCTAACTTTTAACGCCGTCTCCCAATTCCTATGTTGAAAAGTATCCAATTCCTATCGTAAAAAAAATTAAATTGTAAGAAGTTTGACTACTTTACGACAAAAATTGGCTGGGATATTTAATTTCAAAATTTGCAATTTTTGATGTAATTCTCAACTTGTCTTGAGAGCTAAGTTAATTAAGTCAAGGTAATTCAAGGAAATAAATAAAAAAATTCAGCGAAAAATGTGCATAATTTAATGAGCCGTACAAGGAAGTAATGTGATGTCACATCAGACTTTTTTTTAAAGATGTAAAATTCATGCGCTTTTCGTATTCTCAAAATTTAGTTAGTGTAAACAGGTCTTTTACCTGAAAATAGAATTAAAATGAAGAAAACCAGTTTCCAAGATTTTAATGAAGAAAAATTGGCGAGCTAATCATTCACAGATGAAACCTCCAAAAGCTGCCATAAATGAACCCGATATTTTGCCCATGACTTGAAGTAAGCTGGAAGCAATTACAAGAACTTTTCAGCAAGTATGGCATCAAAGATTTTGAAGGAGTTGTACGTGCAGACATCATTAAAACTGAAGGGCTTGCAGCAAGAAGGGCCGGGTTCCACTTTGGTAGATTTTGTGCTCAGGGTTCTTTTTTGTTAAAAAAAATTGTTCTTTGCGTTGGAGTAAAAGCTATTTGAGTAGCCGTAAAAATCATTTTTGGTAGCACTTTTAATGAGGACAAATGTTTATAACATAAGTTAAAAATGAATTTTTGAATTCTTTTTTAATTTTCCGAAAATTGAAAAATATGGAACTGGGTCCTTCTTGCTGCAAGCCCTTCAATTATATTCAAGACAAGGGAAGCAAAAGCAATGAGTGTGTACTGTCTGCTGAGTGAATAGTGCAGTAAACTTTCAGTCTCATGCAGGAAATGGCAATTAAAGTCATTCTTCGAGATCTGAAGGCAAATTTTACAGAATAGGAAATTTAAGAACAGAAGCGTATCCTTAGGATTCTGATTGAAAAGATGAAACAGTTCTCTTGTAGAGTCGTAGACTCTGTTGTAAGAATCCTTGTCTTCTTAATGCAAGTGTCAAGAAACGACGAGAGAGCAAAGATCTTCGGACTTAAATTTCATCTCCACATGAGGGAGAGAGTCGTTGCTTTTGAACCATGGAAGTTCTTGTCACAGTTGTTTTCGATACAAACTCTTCAGACACTCCCAATTCAGCTGTTATAATTCTCCAAGCTATATGAAGTATTCAAAAGACCATGCTGCTTTGGAGAACCCACTGCTGAATTGAAGTTATGTTCCGAGCTTCTCAAGCTGAGGGAAATCAAGGCAACAAAGCCGGAAGTTCCAAAGGGCTAAAAACCTACGCTCAAACACTTAAAATGAATCTGTCAAAAAATCTTCTTGAGAAGAACATTCAAGTCACAAAAGAAAAAAGATATTCTTAGCGATGAAAAGCTAAAACGATGTTTTCAGAAATTCCGGCAACATGTTGACGTTCGCAGCAAGCTGAGACACCTTTATGAACCTGCGTGTAGGACGTAGAGCCGTTGAAAATCTTGAAATAATTTACTGCTGTACTATTTAAAATTTGTAAAATCTCTACGATGACAGCTTGAAATGCCGCGCTGCTTCTTCTTCCCACTGAACACTGGGAGCCACTTGTCCAGTTTGTTCGCTTTATCATGTCATAAGGGCACCATACTCGAAAGATTCTGAATTTATTCGGCTTTTTTCTTCAATTTTCGAACTTTAGAGACTTTTTTGTTCTAATTTTTAGTTTGCAATACTTCGAAATAGGATATTTCTCAATGTAGGTTGAATCTTGAGCTCGAGTACTCATTTTACACCGTTAATGCTTTGTCGTGGTAAAATCAATAAAATTGTCGCGGTCGCTTATGCTATTTTAGTGCCATTTTCGAATATTGCATGAGAGCTTTCCACGTGCTACTGTTCATCGGATTACATCGTGCTGTGTTACGTGTTCTCTCAACTGATGATTGTTTTATCCTTCGGTATTAGTGATTATTTTTAATTATTCTCGCGTATTTTTTACTCGGCTAATATGGAAGGCGCGGGTTCTACCCCACCTCGGGTTCATGATTTAGAAGAGGCTGCTCGTCACCTCGTGGTCAGCTTTTCGGCTGTAACAATCAACTATGGAAATACTCTTTTGGATAAGAACTGGTGTGCCATTCTACAAAGGGACAATTTTATGTACGATGATTTTGTGCTTGCCCTGAGCTATGCGGAATTAATCAAGAGCAATTTTATATTCCTGGAAGAAATATGTGCGGACGTTCTCACCTCTGCCGGAGCGGACTTTGTGCGTAAAGCAATGCTGGATAGATTCCAATCTCAAATCTCAATTGGAAAAGGGTTACTGGACATCATTCAAGGTAAGTGCGCTTCCTTTGGTGACTCGAATCCTAAATTTCATAATAAGAGAATTGATATTAATAGAGAAAAAGTGTTATGTAGTAGTACAAATGATAATAATGTTTCTAAAGCTAGTGAAAATGATGATAATGTAAGTAGAGATGCTAAGCCGAAACCGCCATCTAAAAGAAAAGTGCAACGTAACCTTTAAAGGTGGTATGGATATAGGTGGGTTCGTGTCGCCGAAAAAATCGGCTCGCCTAACAAAATTAGTTAAATGTAATGTTGATATTCCTATTAGCAATAAGTTTGAAAATCTTTCTGTAAATGGCAATAATATGAATATATCTAACAATATTAACGAAAATGATAATGATGTAGAAATTGTAGAAGTAGTTGCTCCCAAAATTAAGCCAATTATGGCAAAGCCAAACATTAAGTACTCTGACTTTCTGAAAAAAATGAAAGAACAAAATCCTGATTTAAATTTTGCCGACAGGGCATCAGAGGAATTTTTAAAAATCTTTCCCAAAACCGAAAATAATCACCGTGAAATTTCCAGGTATCTGGATGAAAAAAATGTTGATCATTATCTGATCACCAACAAGTACGATAGGCCTATTAAGGTCGTTATCCGCAGTCTCCCGATCGGTTGTTTGACGGAAGAAATAAAAGAAGAGTTGGCCAGCCTTGGCTTCTATGTGCGAAAAGTCACACAAATGCATAAGATGAAAACCCGGGCACCCATGCCGTTATTTCAACTGCAATTAGAGAATATACCAGGGTCAGAAAAAATTTATGAATTAAAATATTTTATGTTGTTTTTTGTAGAAATTTCTGAGTATAAGGTGTGTGGAGGCCTTATGCAGTGTCACAACTGCCACAACTCTGATCAGTGTAAACTAAGACCCAGATGAGTTAAATGTACTGGCCACCATAGAACTGACCAGTGTGAAGCTAAAAAATTAGATGCAGTCAAGTGCTGCAATTGCGGCGAAACAGGGCACACAGCCAATTATAGGGAGTGCAGTAAGTTCCCAAAAATGTCAAAAACTACATTGCAAAATGTCAAAAATCCTCTAAACATAAATATTCAGAAAAGTGTTAATCCTACCCCCCCAGGTTAAACCTGGTATTTCCTATGCTAGTGTAGTTGCAAATGTAAATACTTCTGGACATAAACAAAAGCCACCCCAGTTGGGGGATGTTAATAATCTTAATACTACTAATAATAAGAGTAGTGTTAATTTAAGCGTTTTTTCTGATGTCATTAATTTTGTTAAAGAAATAAGTGCTATTTTAAAAACTGCTCTATTACAAATGTTATGAAAATTATTGCTGCCAAACTGCTAGAATTTAATAGTACTGATAATCCAAGAGATAAATTGTTTATTTTGTTTAACTTGTTCGAAGAAATATTCACGGCTCAACTGTCAATAATAATGGTTAAATGCTGTAAATATTTGAATATTGTGACATGTAACGCAAATGGTTTAAATGGTAAAATGAATGAATTTCGTGATTTTGATTGAACATAGCCTCGATATGATATTCCTACAAGAACACAAGCTTAGCCCACAGACTCCCATATATGTTGCTCACTACAGTGTCCACAGATTCAATTGAGTAAATCCGCCAGGGAGACCGAGTGGAGGAACAGCTCTCCTTATTAAACGCTGCATTCCCCATTATTCAATCACACTACCACAGCTTTCAGCCATCGAGGTCTCAGCTATTACACTCACAACAAACACATCCATAACATACATATTTATCTCCACCTACATACCATCCAGAAGGAACCCTATACAGGTCGCTGATAACTTAAACAAGTTTCTTACAATTGGTACACATGTTATTCTAGGTGGAGATCTAAACGCTAGACCCCGCGAATGGAACTATTATAATTCAAACACCATAGGCACTCTAAGCTATAACTTAGCCAATTCCATGGCTGGATTACGAATAGCATCTCTAAAACCCCCAACACGGTATACAGCCGGTTCTACCGGAATTTTGGACATCTTCCTGCTCAGAAACACCAGCTTTCCGCTGGATGTTTCTGTGCTGGATGAACTGTCATCCGATCACAACCCGTTCGGCTGCTTCTGGATATCAGCATTTATACCACAACAGACAGAAGAGCCTTTACTTCTGGCTGGCGTAAGTACGTCAAAGCTCTCAAAAACATTCAATACACGATACCCAGGATACAAGAGGAGAGTGACATTGATAGTTTAATTAAGGACTTTACTGATAAGATACAAAATGCCTATGACAGTGCTAAAAAGGAAATTAGATTGTCCAAAAAGCACCGTTCAAAAGAACTTGCAGAATTAATTAGGAAAAGAAATGCAACGCGTAGAAAATTTCAGAGCATCAGGAATCCAGTGGACAAAACCATATTTAATCAACTATGTGACGCTGTCAAATTTCAGACTAATGTACAAGCATAACTAGACCTGTCCAACTACCTTAGTTCGTTCTCCACAGATGATAATTCACTGTGGAAAGCCATTAAAAGGTATAAAAAATGCTACAACGACATTCCGCTCCTTAAAGGCCCTCAGAGGATCAGTTGCACCGACACTGAGTGAGCAGAACTGTTAGCTATACATCTGGAATTTCAGTTTTGTCTCCACAACATACATGAAACAACAACAGAAAACTTAGTCACTAGTTTTCAGAACAATTACCCCTCCAATCCACGCAAGGACAACATCATGCCAGTCATGCTGTCGGAAGTCCTTGAATACATTAAAAGGACTAAGAACAGGAAAGCTCCTGGGGATGACAGAATCACGAATCAGATGATTAAAAAGTTTCTAACGAAGACTATCTTTATTCTAGTGAAGTCAATCAACCTCATACTTAGATGTGAGCACTATCCAACTGACTGGAAGATTGCTATAATTACATCCATACTGAAGCCGGGCAAACCACCCAACAAACCAGACTCCTACAGGCCCATAAGCTTACTATCGTGCCTTAGTCACAGAAGCAGTTATACTACAAAAAATTGCCAATTATCTGAATGAGAAAAATATCCTCATCCCCGCACAATTTCAATTCACGAAAACTCGTGGAACCAAGAATCAATTATATAGAGTGGTAGAGACCATCACGGAGGGGTAACAGAATTAAAAGATTACAGGTGGCATCTTTCTCGATATTTCCAAGGCTTTCGATCGTGTATGGCTGAAAGCACTCACGTACAAAATGCACAATCTGGGGTTCCCGGATTACATTACAAACACGATTAAATCCTACTTGACAGGTAGACATTTTGTGGTTCATATATCAGGATCATAATCTACTCGCCGAGTGATATCAGCTGGGGTTCCCCAGGGTCTCTCTTGGCACCCACACTTTTTAATATTTATATGAACAACATTCCCACTACACCCAACATGACACTCGCAATGTACGCAGATGATACAATGATCCTAACACAATGCGCATTTGTTGGATGAGAAATACAACGGTTACAAGAACACATAAACATACTTGAGATTTGGCTGAAAAAATGGAAGATATTAGTCAATGTTGGTAAAACCCAAGCCATAATGTTTACAAAGAAAAAGGTTGCAGAAAAATCTACACTTCTACGGAGCATCAATTCCTTCGGCTAAGCAAGTCCCCTATCTTGGAATGATCTTCAGTAATTCTATCACTTGGACCCCCACACGTATCATCTATCTTCTAGAGGTTTCGAGCTCGTAAAGCAAAGCTCTACCCCTTAATTGCTCGAAACAGTGTCCTATCTATTGATAATATGTTACTCACTTACAAATAATCCATTTTGCGTCCCATGCTCTGTTACGCCTGCCCGGTTTGGGCCTATTCATGCAAATCTGTCAGAAAAAAATTGCAAACTGCACAAAATTGTGTATTAAGACAAATTGTTAACGCACCTTGGTACATTCGAAATAACCGCATCCACGAAGAACTCAAAATTGGACAACTTTGTATTGTATATTGTAAATTAGCGTGATGGTAATTGTAATTTGATTAGTGTGATGGTAATTCTCCTCATATATTTGTATGTTCGTATTGTATCTCATTACAAGTATACTTTGTTTCCTCTTGTTTTTTGTTTATATATTTTGTAATTACTTAATGTATTAACTGTACTATTAACTCCTAACATTCACCAAAGGATTCGTACTTACCCACCTCTTAAGTTCATTAACTTTATTAATTGTAACTGTAATATACTATATTCTATCCCAGGTATAATTCATCAGCTTGCACTGTTCTGTGTTGGAGTGCATTTTTTCTTTGTTGGATTTCTTTCTTTTCATTGTTTTCTGTTGTGCATTTTTCTTTGTTGTTTTTTTCTGTTGGAGTGCAAGTCTTTTTGCCTTTGTTTCAATACATATTTATTTATTGCCATTTAACCTACCAGCTGCTAATACTGCTAATCTCTCTAGTAATTTATTGCTAATCTATTTATTAATGAAAATAAAATATTATAAATTAAATATTATAAATTAAATATATATATATATATAATCCTATTCGTTAATAACCTGGCATAATTAGGAGACACCCAACTTAGTTCGGCCCAGGTATCCGGGTGCAAGCACCGTTCTCGTGAAACAGCGACAATTTTATTTTACCCTGAAACAGTACTCTATAGAAACTGGGAACTTGCATTTCTTCAGCAGTCTGTCGTTTGTTGAAGATTAAGCTAAAATGCTTGAATACTTTACTTTCATATGCGTGAGAGAGAAAACCTATATATTAAAATGTTCAATAAATTTTGCATTGCTTTAATAAGTACAATATGTAAAGTAACATATAATATGCATTATTATTATTTCATTTTATTTAAAAATGTTTTTCAGCTTGTAATTTATCAATTATACTCGTTTTTTGGACTGAGAAATCTAGCACTAGAAGAAAGCATTTTTAGCACTTTCACCAAAATTTAATTAATTCACCATTAAAACGTTCTTCGCTTTTTCGAAATGTTGTATATATGATGACCAACTTTTAAGTGTTAAAAAGTTAAACATAATTTGTCTTCATTAATTTTAATACTGTATATATATATGAAGTTCAGTATGTATTAACTTTACTTAAAATGTAACCACTCCTAAATGGCTTACAAACTAGAATCATATTTTATCAACTGATTTCGAGCATAATCATGGTTACCTTCGTTTGAAAATATTTTGTCTTTTAAATAGGAGTTCCAAACTTTTTGTTTTATTTTTAAGATTTACTTTTCAACCATTGCAATCCCGAATAGAAAAGCATCGTTTTGTGGTTGCTACCACTGAAATGCCACTGAATTAGGAATACATAGGGAAGTGTTCCAAAGGCATGGCCTTTTTTTAGTACTTCCTATAAATCAGTTAAGGACGCTGGTGGTGCGTGAGGTGACTGCATTCATTTATTTCGAAAGGTGTTCAATCGGATTTATGTTTAGATTCTGGATACCGTTTAAGGCGAATTCAGTAAAATTACCTTCAGAAATATTCATTCCGAACTGTTAGATGATTAGTTGCCCTGCTGGTATATTTTATTTCTATCCGGATGGCAAAAAAGCACGAAGGAGTGCAAGTGACCATCCAGCATATCTACGTGCTTAGATACAGCGACAGTACTTGATAAAATTCTGAAATTCTCAGCTATTACCAAAAGACATTCCAAGCTATCACTGAGCCCCTGAAACCTTGTACAGCTGCAACCTGGTAGCTGGACTCGCAGTTTCACGGAGCCAACGCCATATTTCTTAGTCTACTCATTGTTCAATCAATGACACTCTGTTCCCCAGTTGTCAGTTATCAGATCGGTGTTCTGTTACCCATGCAAGACGCTCAGCACGGATGTATACAGTGAGAAGTGGTATTTTCTTTATCTTCAGCTGATGTAACCCATAGGATGAAGTGAACTCTGCAGAATCTTCTACTGACGAGTCTTTGAAGACCATAATAATTCAAGGCTGCTGCTCTCCAGTAGTTTGATTGATTACACTTCCTTTAATATCGGTGTACTCTCGTCATGTTCTTGATGCAGTGGAATGAGAAAATATCAGTTCTCTATATCTGAAACTGAATGACTCGTATATCGAGCACCTGTTATTTACCACGATCGAAGGCATCTAACTCAAGAGTGTTACCCATTATATTACTTCTAACAATTACTTAGAACTACATTTCTGTATGTATATATATATATACATATACAG
Source organism: Stegodyphus mimosarum (assembly GCA_000611955.2). NCBI lineage: Eukaryota > Metazoa > Arthropoda > Arachnida > Araneae > Eresidae > Stegodyphus > Stegodyphus mimosarum. The sequence continues at coordinate 520,840 of KK120224.1, forward strand.
AAGATATGTATACGGACCGATATATATATATATATATATATATATATATACGGACCAAGATATATACAGGATGTCCATAATTAAACTTGAAATTTGCGAGCAGTCTGTAGCAAAAACTATGCAGCAGAATTCCATGAAAATTTGAAAATTGGTTAATGGCGGAGTGAAATGATGGGAAATTTTTCGAGCGCCCCCCATAAAAAAACAATGACTTTCAAAAACCACCACTAAATGGCGCTATGCAATTTAAACTATTGTCATATGCAAATGTCGTAACCATAGTAATCCTGTGCGCGCACAACAATCCTATAAAGATGCGAGAAGCGAACCGCAGTTATACTCGTTTCCAAGTCAAGGAAGATGACATTGACTTTCCGGGAAAGTGCTAGACGTTTAACTAGATAGAGACGTTTGACCTAGATGCTTTGTCCACATGAAGCTCAACTTTATTGATGAGTTTTTCATATATGGCTAGAATTTTGTTTTCAAGAATTGGTTCTAAAATATTCTGCTGATAGTTACAATGAATTAATTGTAGCCTTACTTCAGACAATTTTTAGTTTCAATTTACCATTGTAACAAAATGCTACAATTACTATGTATCTCGTTGAGAAATTTTCTGTACATTAATGAAACCATTTCGTATGATCATTTCCGTCAGCTGAGCAATAGAAAATTGATATTTTCATTTATTACACTCAAATATACCAGGCCTCATCAAGTGTTACCAAATTTCCGTTTATCAGTTGCATACTGAGTGTTTTTCATATAATTTTCTAGAATTTGCTTCTCTTTCCGAAATATGCTTTGGCAAAAGAGAATGAATTTTAACTTAAACATATTTTTAACTTTTTGAAAGATTTTACTTACCGTGCCAAATCACATTCATTCCCAACTGCGATGCAATGGATATTTGAGTCGATGGATTCTTTTTCAGTAATCAGTAACTTCACTTTCTTGATATTTACCCGCGTTCGAATAATCTTAGGATACGGTTTCGAAGCCATTTTTTTCATTTTTACTTTCAGCTAGACGTTTTTACCCTTTCAAATCTAATATAATTAAAAATAACTTTCTTTGAAATGCAATAACTTCAGTTTTTCTATCGGTTTACAATTTGTTAATACGAACGTTTTTTTCCCCTGAAAAGTGCATTTAAGTGCATCTCCAAGCCAAACGTAATCTTAGAGGCATTTTCAAATAAATTTCTTGTTCTGGATCTTAAGCATTCCATTCAAAACGAAAAAATATTAGACGATCGTATTGAAAATGGCAAATTTTTATCTCAGCATACTAACAAAAAAATTTAAATAAAAAATTATTCCCATAAAGTGCAAACGTCCGTCTGTATTATTTATTGTATAACGAATCAAATAATATTGAATTCAAGTCTCTGGATTTAATAATTTTCACAGTGCCATCTCAAATTTCCTTTAACGTATACGGTATTCGTCTTAAGTAATGCGCACATCAATGAAGACCGGGATAAGAATGTTTCTTGCTAGGGTGATTACAATTATTGGTGATATACAGGGTCGGATTTTCCCATAAGCTAACTAGGCTTCAGCCTAGGGCCTCAAGATCAAGAAAGGCTTACGTTCAAATTGTTAGAAAAATTAAAATTACACTATTCTAAAAACAGCGAACACTGAAACACGGAACCGAAAATAAGTAAAAAGTTCTACGCATATGACTAATAAACAAACATAAAAAAGTACTGCTTAAGATCAACGCGTTCGGCTCATTGGGTCTGTTCGTTTGTATGTACTAGATTGCACCAAAGTATAGTTCATACGTCCGCTGATTGCTATGGCAAATATTGACGTGCTTCATGCTACTAAGCTCTGGTTTGTTCTTGCACAAATAAAGTGCAGGTTGGTGTAGATTGGAACAGACAAACGAACAGACCTATCGATATCCCGACGTTCGGTTATATTCGTTTACTTCGATAATATGTTAATGTTATTAGAAAAGATTTCTTATTTTAGGATTGCCTACACGATTATCTGATTCTCGCCTTTTGAATTCAGTAGGTTCAATCTTTAGTGAAATGTTTATAGACTATTGAAAAGTTTTTTTGTGACAAAATTTCATTTCGCGGAATTCTAAGTCAGTTCTTAACATATGTTTTAATTTGCATATTTTAAAATGTGTATTGCGTGCTTTATTTTATATTTTCATGATTATATGTATATATATATATATAATTCATTATTCATAATTGCTATTTTTTTAACGAGACAAAATAACAGTTCCATACAACCTTGATTGAAAAATTATAATTTAATTTCATTACTGAATTAAAGATATTTTCGAAATATTTTAAAAATTAATTAGTGTTTGAAATTCAGAACTTATGAAGTTAACTTTTGTTGTTTTATAAACAATGATTATTATAAGAGACGCGCTTTCACGGAAATGAGTTTTTGTTTTACTTCGATTTATTATTCGAAAATGAATTTTTTTATTGAAAATTTCGATCAACAAAAGAAAACTTAACTACAGTTCAAATACGTAAAATGTTACTTTTTGTATTAATAATAAATAATTAACTTTTATTAGGCACAATAGTTAATAACGCAAATATTATTTTCAAACTCTAATCTAAGAATGAGTAAAAGATTTGAAAGTGGAGCTTGCAAACGCTACAAAAGTATGAAGCAAAGAAGCTAACACCGATTACTGCTTACATGCATATGGCCAACTAGTGCAACTCAATTGGAAGTAATGCAGCACGTTGTATGTGAACACACGGCCGTTGCACCAACTCAAAGTGAAAAAATGGAACGAATTCAAGAGCAACTTACTGAACACGAATATACAAACGAGCTATAAGAAAATAATACGAATATTCAAAATTTGTTTCAGAACCTAATGAAAAAACACCATGTTCAAGATGTTGCAAATTTATCTAGTGATGTCTACTGTAACAGATGCTGGCTTGTGGACAAATATATCGCAAAGTGATGTATCATATTGGGTAGAAAAGGGCCCTTTTCAAGTTCACAATCACTTTGGACCATTTTTAAATTCTAAGCGAGAATATAAGAATCAGTCCAGATTTTCTACAAAAGCAATTTTTTATTAACAAAAGCAAATGGAGAAAAATATACCCTAGAATGGCTTGTGTGCTCTTCCTCAAAAAGCCGCTTTTATGCTTTGTTTGTAAACTCTTTACAAATATTGCATCTTCTTCAACAGCATTAACTTTTGAAGGGTTTAATGACTGGAAAAACCCTGCTATCATTTAAAGCCATGAAAATTCGGAAAATTGACATGTCATTTATGGCACAAAATTATAATGACTATTGTACTGGAGAAAGATTATTTTCAAGACTTAAAAATATCAAAAATTAATTAAGAAGCACAATGACCCAGACGAGGTTGTCTTCAGTGAGTATTTTGTGCATAGAAAATGAGATCTTCAGAAAAATAGATTTTGATGAACTTATAGAAGAATTCTGTGTGAAAAAGTTTAGAAAGAAATTCTTCTAATCTACTATTTCGTTTTAAATGCATACTTGAATCAGTTCTTAAGCAAAATAACTATTAAAATAAAATTTAAAATGACATAAAATTTGATATTTTCTTTTTTGTGATCTAGATTTTGTTTGAATAAAGTTCCATTTTTGGTTTAGTTTAGGACTTAAAATTCATAATAATTCATACTTAAACTTTAAATGCGAATTATTACGAAATAAATTTATCTGAATTCAATTTGGTTTAATCTTCCATGTATTGAATATATATAATTTGATAGAAAATGTGATAATTTTTATTGCGTATTTTATATTCGTAGTCAAAGATTTTCTTTATTTGAATTTTGTTTCTTTGTAAATGTTATGTGTTATGTTTGATTAGTTATTGCTACAAGTACTATAGATGGTAATTTAGAAATCAAACAACAAAAATCAGCGTTATATTTTCAAATTTTCACAGGACTAGTTTCGACCGTTTTTACCATTTGGTTATCAAAATTCACGTTTTGGCTTCCCACTTCATCAATTTACACTGCAGTTTTTGTCAAAGCGCTAAAACATTTGTATTATCATTTCTATCGCAATAGCTCGTCCATACCTACACCTAGGAGTGTACACGCATACACCTAGGTGTGTACAGACAACTTTTAGGGAGTACGAAAGCAGCTCTCAAGCAATTTTTTAATACCTTTTAAAATTTAAAAGAAACTAAAATGTCAAACTTTGGAAATTATCAAAAGTTTTTTTCAGTTTGGTTGCCATGTATTTAATTTATAATGACTTTCTGAATATTCTTTCTGTGTAAGAACAATTCTTCCTCCCTTGTTTACCTAAAAAATAAATACTTCAGCGCTTTAAATTCGAAGTTGAACCCCCTATTTGAAATTTAAATTTTATTTTTCTAAGGAACTTATGTCACCCTATGTAGATTTATCTTTTCACAAAAAACGGTGAAGATTTATCATCATCTCCCCATTTTTTTAATTAAAAGTTTTAAATATTCAGCATTATGATTCAAACTTTGAATTCGGGTTATTTTTTGCTTTTGATTTCGAAGGAATTGCTAAAGAAATAGCACAACTCATTTTATAATAAAATATTATATTTATTTTGTTTTGTTAACTGATCATAAGAATATTCAACAAAGGATAATATAGGACAATAAAAATTTCACTATTAAATGGTCCTTATATATTCATCAGCGTGTTTCTTATATATTCATCAGCGTAAGAACTATTTGCACGAAAATACTGAAACATTTTCAAAAAGGCTCTGTATAGAAAAATGCAAATGCTACGCGAAACTGAAGACAAATTTGACTTTGTAGTCTGAATCGTCAGAAAACTTAATATGGACTTCATAATATCTGAGGCTGATATCTGAAACAAAGATGGGTTAAGCACGGTTTGAACGGAAAATCCTGAATTGATGACATTAGAAGATTTAATGCAAGTGAATGAAGGAAAAGTCACTTGGTAAGAAATTGGAAAAATTGATTCGGCAATAAAAAGATACTAAACTTTGAAGCATTCAATGAATTTTCTACCACTATCAGGTACTGAGTGATGACGAAAATTCTTTCACATCTTGCAAGGTCTTCCAATTCGTATTATTCTTTCAGATCTTCACGGCAGTTCCACTTGGAAGTTGTTTTGATCTTACGGAGACAATCTGCAAAGTACATGAGCGTTCCTTCTGTAACAAAACCAAAGCAAATATGGGAAACTGATTCAAATGTTGTCATACCTATGGAACACGAAAAGTATGTACACTGCGAAAAAAAAGAGGGGGAAGACAATTGTATAGCTCCCGTTCTACTGGGCCAGTTGACGAAATTCAAGTTGCGTTTTTCATGTCTCGAAAGCGGGACTTATGATATGTATGAGATTTATATACAGCAATGTTCTAACATAGGTATTTTGACACAAAATCGGACTTTTTCTGAAATGACTTGGCATGTCATTTATGGCATGGCACACCTTTATGATTTAAATTTTTTTAACAGTTAGCTTCCTGCTAATTTGTTTCCTATGCTCCACGATATTCGCTCAACCAAAGGTTTATGTAAATCCTATGGCAAGCGGCATGATTAAAAACTAGGATGTAATCTTAACCGTAGGCTGACTGTAGCTTGTATAATAGCATAGTCGTACCGCAACGGAACCCTCTCGCAGATTGTCATCGTGAGCTGACTGTAGATTGTCGGCTATTTTCTTATTCTGACTCTAAATATGCTATAGATTTGCGTAGCCTTCTGGGAGTTCACAAGCAGCTATTATTTCAAGTTAGCGAGAAATCACAAAATTTAATTTGTTACTAATTTTTAGTTGTATTATCTACAAGTTCTGACGAATAACGTTTATGCTAGATTTGAATTTTGAGTCTCATCTTTTATTTCGTTAGGTATGAGGACAAGCAGTCTATATTCATTAGTTTAATACCATAGAAGTTATAAACTATGTCAACAAATATATCCAAGTTGACATGTTCTATTTTAGATATATCTAGAAGCTGACTGTAGTCCTGACCAAGAAGCTTTGACTGTCGCAGAAATTTTAATATAGAATTAGAATTTCAGATTTGAAATGGCTCTTCTTATTTACTCTGACTAATGGACAAATTTCATTCCGTTTAAAGGATGGCGGAAGTTTCTCGGTATAGAATCAGGGTATTCTTTTGTACCCACAGTCGGACCGCATGGTAGAAATCTTGGAGTACATGTCGAACTGTTCTGGATCAAACAAATCTAGATCGCATGTCATTATTGGCAACAGAACTGGAATCAAAAATTGCCTTTGTTCCTGTTGCCGTATAAGAATTTAATAGAAGAAGCGGAATAATACAATTTGAAAGGATCACTAGGTTATGATTTTTCTCTGTATCGCTGTCTATTCTTCCAATGATCGTAAGATCCCGTTCTTCATCTAAATAGTATTTGGAAAACTTGCAAGTATACTTTCAGGACATTCATCAGTTTACGAAAGTAAGAATCGAACAACGACTGAAATGATGAAAACTATATATGACACCAATGCTGCAGGGAGTCCAAGTAAAGAGAAAAAATGTTTTTGTTTAATCCCAGGCATTATCGAAGGAACTCGCCTTAGCATGCTGGAGAGTGTTTTTCCAAGTGACTAAAGTGTGGTACAACTCCTTCTTCTAAATCAAAACAGTGTATTATGTAAGATTTTCTCTTTATTAGGGTCACCAGGTTTACTTGTGGCCAGGCATGGGAAAACTTATTCTCGTTCACTTAAGGTCCACACCCATATTATAAGAAGTATTCGGGAAGTACATCCTTAAGGAAAGAGCGATGTTAATTTATCTAAGCTATTTGTGTTTATTTATTGATATTTTTATAGCCTGCTACATAATAATTGTCATATACTGGAACTATCACGTTACCAGATTAGAACTATCATTTACTTCCAGTTCTGTTGTAAAACGTCAGCTACAGAATGTCACCAAATCATGTGTACAGCTTTAGGCACTAATGTCGTATCATATGACATTGTGAAGGTTTGGTAGCAAAATTTCAAAAACAAGGACGATGACATTCAAAAGCAGAGCGCTTTGGCCAGCCTACTGATGTTGATGCAGCCTGTATGGAAGGAACCATGTGGAAAAACTTGTGGAAGAAGATCAGCATGCAACCACTCGAAAGCTTGGTAAGGAGTTAGATGTTAGTGCCATGTCCATTAGTCGCTCTCTGCATCCATAAACTTAACGCACAAGTTCAATCGCTGAGTGCCGCATGAATGCATTCAAGCAGATTAGGACAATATATATATATTAGGATAGAATAAGATAATATATATTGACATATATATACACCGACTACCATTAAGTATTTGGACACCTGTGATAGAAAAGAAAACTTTATTCAAAAAGAAGAAAGAAGTGATAGAAAAGAAAACGTTATTCAAAAACTTTATTCAAAATCAATAATTGGTAGATCCTCCACGAGAGGTAATTACAGCGTGGACCCTCCGGGGCATACTTTCCACAAGTCTTTGTATGACTGCATGTCAGCTAGTGGTATCTTCTTCCACTCGGCTTGGAGAAGACATAGAAGTTCCTTCACCGATTTTCCACGGGTACTGCACCCCTGAATTCGGCATACAACTCGTCCCAGAGGTTCTCGATAGGGTTCAGGTCTGGACTCTGGGCAGGCCAGTCCATTCGATGAACTTCATTGGCACCATACCAAGCCTTGGTTAACGTCGAAACATGACAACTGGCATTTACGTCCTGAAAGTAACAGGCGTCCAACCCGTAAAACTGCCACAACGTAGGGAGCACATTGTCATCCAAAATAGTGCAGTAGGCATCGGAGGAGTTGAGCTTACCATGAATGGGGTCCAAGGGTCCCAGCCCATACCAGGAGAAACAACCCCAGACCATAATTCCACCTCCGCCGAACTTGTCTGTTGGCACAATGCATTCTGGCAGGAGACGTTCTCCAATTAGACGCCAGACCCAGACCCTGCCATCCGAACGGTAAAGGGTAAACCTTGATTCGTCACGTCAAAGAACCCGTTTGCACTGATCTACGGTCCAATTTCGATGCGCTTTGCACCACATTAACCGAGCAGCGCGGTTGGACTTTGTGATCAAAGGCTTATGGGCAGCAGCACGACCATGAAATACAAGCAGATGTGCTTCCTTACGGATGGTATTCATTGAAACAATACTCCCGGATGCCTGTTGAAACTCCTCGCGGATGAGGCCATCGGTTGGGTGCGGTTCTTCCGAATATTCGTCGGTCTCTATCTCCCAGTTTCGTTGGTCTGCCGACTCGGGGCACATTCCGACAATCACCGCTCACCTTCCACTTCTTAATCACATAGGCCACTGTCGATTTTGGGTACTTCAGATCGCTAGATATGTCCTTTAAGGATCGGCCACATTTGTGATACCCGATAATTATACCTTTCTCGAAATCAGAGAGCTCCGAACTGCGAGGCATCTTGCATGCGACTAAAGCCGATGCGGTTTCCTACACGATATATACCGGCGGAGTCCGTCACGTACCTTAGGACCGCAGATATCGTCATTTGCATAGGTGTCCAAATACTTATTGGTGGTCAGTGTATATATATATTATCTTATTGTAACTTGATATTTAAATATAAGTTTTAATCTATAGGCAGTTGTTGCACTTTATATACTAATTTGCTTTATCACTTTTAAAAACATTTATACAATAATAGATAGTAATTGTGTAAACAGCTTAACACATTGACTGCCAGTCACTTAGAGTTAGATTGATAGTTAATGCCCTCAAATGGAAGTAGATGGTACCCGGATGCCAACATATTTTTTGTAAGAAATATGACTTAAAAATAGTAATAAAAGATAAATATGTGATACCTAAGTATTATTTAAGCTTTTCATTGAAGAATTTTATAATTACGCGCCAGCGCGTGAGTGGCACTACATGTCAAATTTTTCGCCAAATGCCATATAACGCGCTGGTGCGGGACAGTAAAAAGTGAATCAAAATAAGAAAAATAAGTGACAGTAAGCATTATTTTTATATAAAACTGTATCACAACAATTATACATATTACAAATGAATTTATTTCAAGAAAATCACAATCGCATTATTACAAAGGATACATTTAGAATGTTATTTATGTATTATCTTTGCACAATCTAAGCAGTAACCAGGAGATCCTTCACAAAATTTGCAGACATATATTGTGTCTTTACGTTTTCCTTCGGAATAGCAACTTTTGCATTGCTTTCTTAGAATCTTTCCGGCTCTTTTTTCTTCCCGTGTACTCAGCAAATGTTCAGATTCAGACTGATTACGCACAGGAGCACTAAGAACAGATGGCTCTTTCAGTAAACTTCGTATCACGGATAAGCGATAGTTATACAGCGATGTATTTTCATTGGAATACTTATTATAGATAAAGTGGGAATTGTGCATCATTTGCAAAATATGCAAGAATATTTTCGTGGGCCACCTAATTGTTTTTCTCTCACAAGGATAATAGGCAAGTATCTGATCTTGCTTATCAGTACCTGCCATAAATTTATTATATTGAATTACAGGTAGAGGTTTCGGTTTAATTTCACCTCTTTTGTTTGCCTTTTCCATCATATCATTTCTATATTCATTGGAAATGTAAGTGACGTCTCTCTTATCCTTCCACTTTGCAATCATCACACCATTAGCATACTTTGCTACAGTTTGCCCTTTCTTCAGTTTTTTTTCGTTTACCTCCTGATTTTTTTTATTGTCCCAGTGCAATGGGTTTTTCTGTCAACGAGACATTTTGCAAGCTACTGTTATAATAATTGTCCATAAATACACTATGCCCTACATCGAGCATTCCGTCAAGTAAATTCATGACGACTTTTTGTGAATGACCCTTCCCACCAGAATCATCCAACATACCTGTATACACCATAAATTTGAGAATCATACCATGAGAGGTTGTGACCATGTATAACTTGATACCATATTTATGGCGTTTATTCGGTATGTACTGTCTGAATACAAGCCGTCCACGCCACAATATCATTGATTCGTCTAAACTAAGCTCTCGTCCTGGATAGTATATTTGAGATACACATGAGTTGAATGAATTTATCATATTTCTTATTTTATCCAGTCGGTCCTTTGGAGGTTCTGTATCGTCGTCGTCCGAATCCGAAATATCATGGCCATGAGTGGGAGGAACAAATTCCTCGTCACTGTCACTATTATAACTAAAATCACTCGGGTACTCGTCTGATAATTCAGCCAATAAATTTACTATTTCTTCATTTGTTAGAGCCTTATTATTTTGAATTTTTCTTCTTTTGGGACGCGAAGGCCCTGCACCATCATCTGAACAACTCATATCACAATAATTTTTTTTAATAAAAAAATAAAATATTAATTTCGAAACCACAATTATTTATACGTACTTTCTAATCATTACTCCATGCCAATTCCATCAGAAAAACCCTGCATGCAATGCCAACTAAACTGGAGAATGAATAATCAGTGAAGGATTTTCCCGCGCCAGCGCGTGACTGGCTACTGAGACATCACCCCACATCCCGCGCCAGCGCGCGACTGGCTACTGAGACATCACCCTACATCACGCGCTGGCGCGTGATTGGCAGTCAACGTATTAAGAAAAACTGACGTTATAGACTATTGAAGTTTACAAGCTTTGGAGATATTTTTCACAGAAAACATGTTCTTGAGACCGTTGATCAGAATTTTTTAAAAAGGTTTGGTAGTCCCCCCCCCTTTTTTTTTTGCTACAGTATAAATACGAGGTTGCGAAAAGCAGTAAGCCTCGCTGGAGGTTTAGTTTGTCTTGTTTACACACTGAAGTGCTACTAAACTCGCTACTCAAATAGCTTTAGTCTTTACCCTGTGAGCTAGTTTTTAATTCTCCACATCTTATATTAAGCAGAAAATTACTATATCGCCAGGTTTTCTTCAGCCCTTTTAATTTCTTTTCTTTATCTAACAAAGTATTCTTCCTTACTGCAGCAATGAGCGTTCAAGCTTTCTTTTTCATTTCGCCCGTTTAAACAAATCATTAACTGTAACAGTATTAACTTCACTATTCTGTGTAAATGAAATAATACCTATAAAAAGAGAAAACAGAGACAAAAGCAAAGATTTGAAGGAGTAAAAAATTTATTTTCTCTCTTCACATAAATAAGAAAACATGAAGTTATTGTAATTTTAAAACATGTTGCAATTTTAAAAGCACCTTCTTTGTTTAATTAAAAGTACATTTAAAAAATAAGACAAAAGGTACTGTGCTAAAAATTTCACTTGTTGTAATGAAATATCTACATTCAAAGAGAACAAACACATCAATTGACAACCAGAATAAAAAATATTCATATAAATAGATTTTAAGAAAAAATAATGCAACAATTTCATATAAATAGAGTTGAAATTTCCTTTTACACATCTCAAATTAAGAGATAATATCAAAGTATATTACAAATCCATGTAAAACAAGAATTATTGTAAAACTGTAAAATTTCAGGGATACACTTGATAATAACTTCAAATAAAAGTTAAAAATAACTCGAAAATTTTATCATAATTTCTATCTATTATAGCTGCATTACCTTCAGTAAAGTCTTCTCATAAATAATAAGTTTCAGGAGTTTTTCGGCAAAGTTAAAAAAGAAATTATAAAAACTTACAATGTATGAATGTTCCTTCATTTCAATATATACAATAAAAACACAGACATACCCAGATCGTTAAGACAAACAGTATTTTATACTTATATACAAAGTCTCAAACATATATATACACACAGATCACAACACCATAAATGGTAAGAACTGGACCTAATTAATTCTTTGGGTTAATGTTTACTTCAGATGTGCAAAAATGTAAAGTAGAGGTAGTTTCATATTGTATTCAGAGGGCATTTGCTCTTTATCATTTCGATAAATAATTATTAATGAGATATTAATATAAGGTTGAAAATTATTCTAAGTGAAGTATTTAATCAAGATTCAAATAACTTTGGTTGCGTGCATAAGACAAAAGATGACTTGATCCTCATTTAAAAAAAAATTAATAGTTTTGTTGCTGCAAATTGTTATAAACTTTTGAAGCATTAAATCGATCGCCAATACAAATTTCTTTAATTATTAAAGATAATGTGGTAAAATGTACAAAAATCATCGAAGACATTGGTAAAATCTGTATTGCGTATTTGCCTTCTGGCTACTTTGTTCTTGAATCTATTACGCTAGGTCATATCGTACATCGAGCACAAAAAAAAAAAAAAAAAAAGGAAGCGGACAGTTCTATGTTTCCAGTTCTGTTGGGCCGATTGACGAAATTCAACTTGCGTTTTCCATGTCTCGAAAGCCCAACTTAAGATATGTATTACGTTTATATGCAGCATTGTTGTAATGTAGGTATTTTGACACCAAATCGGACTTTTTCCGAAATGGCAGGCCAATGTTTTTTCCTTATTTCGATTCTACGACTAAAATTATGCCAGACTGCCAAGTTTCGTAAAAATCGCACGAGTAGTTTTTAAAAAATTAGCTCTCAAAGTGTTAGCTCCTCAATGTTAATTGAATTTGGTATATATTTATTAATATCTTTATAATATATTTTTTATTAAACTTATTTGATTCTTCCTTTAATATTTCGAAATTTAGGTTCATTCTAAATAAAATTCACCCATTTTTTATGATTTATTTTTAACATTTGTATTTTAAAATAATTTTTATAAATTTTTCGAAAAAAACTTTTAATTACAACCTATAAAATTTTTACCATCATTTTAAAGCAGATCTATTTTAAAGCCATACGTGCAAAAATTAGAGTTTTTTATTCAACGTTTCCTAAGATATAGGGGAATTTACATACTGGCGCGTTCTGAAATTTGGCATATTTGTTATAAGCGATAATAACGCCAAATGTGGTTTATGCACTTTGTTAAAATTATTTGAAAGTAGGAACGATGATTTTTTTCCGCTCCTTCTTTTCAAAATACCTATATTATATAACAATGCTATGTATAAATCTAATGTATAGCCTAAGTCGCGCTTACGAGACATGAAAAACGCAATTTGAATTTCGTCAATCGGCCCAAATAGAACGGGAGATGTAGAACTCTCTTCCTTCCTGCCCCCCCGCAGTGTATGTGCCTGTTGAGAATCGTCGGCTAGTTTAATTTAAGGGCCAACTACGTTAGGTAGTTGTGTCTAGCTTCGGATAAGTCTATTGAGTTTAGTATTACATTAGTTTCTTATTTTCTTATCCTAATTTAAAAACCCGAGTAGAGGCTTTCCTGTAAGCCTGAGAAGGAACCATCTGTTACTATTTATTAATTATTTTGTTATTACTTTAACCCTTCTCACACCTCTGAAATAACTATTTCAGTTTAGCAATAATTCGCTACTTAGTTCACTAAGTTACTCGACGTTATATCTAGACAAAATATCGAGAAACATTATACTTTAAAATTCATCTTAAGAGTATTGAACACTTGCACACGATGTGTTTTGCTTATTATCGTTAAAAGATAACGAAATTTTTACATTATAATCTTACTTTTTTCTGTAAAAGAGAACTTTCGCGTGAAATTTGTATTGTCTAAATTATTGTTATTGCAGTACACTTAATAAACATTTCTGCCATCTTCAAAAGCTTTCAACCAAATTTGTCACGACGTATACAGGGTGTTCGGGATAAATTTGACATATTTATAATTGATTATATTTTTCCGTAGGTTGGAGGTATTGACACACACTACTCGTCATTTAAAAGTTTGGACCCTTCTTCATTCATATACAAGATGACAGAAAGGATGGATGACTGGAACCCACCTGAATCATGGAAAAGAATAACTCGCATCATGATGATTCGTGCCGGCCATCAAAATAAGGATATTATGACTGCTGTCCAATGCTCCCTGAACACAGTAAAAACAATCAGGCATGAACTAGAGACTTGCAATGGTGACTACGAGGATGTACCAAGAAGAAAGATCCCTAGCAGACGATCTGATTGTGTTCATACAGCAGAATTCCTCGCAAATCTGCAGGAACAGGTGTTGAAGAACCCTGGCATTGGATCAGGTGGCTACGTGGAATTGCTAAACACTGTAGTCAAGCCGTGGATAACAAGGGTAGCCAAAGGTAGGCCGTATGTATGGGAGCAGAATTCAGCTCCTTGCCACACCTCTGGGAAAAGTCAAAAATGGTTGTCTGAAAATTTCTACGATTTCACCAGTCCAAATGTTTGGCCTCCAAACTCCCCAGACCTTAACCCCATGGATTATTTTGTATGAGGCGCAGTTGAAAAAGACGCCAATCGCACTTCCAGTAATACAAAAGCCCTGTTAATGGATAAAATTAAAACAGTTTTTGAGGCCCTTCCCAAGGTGACTGTTGCATCGGCTTGTTCGAGGTTTCGAAGCAGGATTGAAGCTGTGATCGATGCTAATGGTAGTTATTTTGAGTGAATCTTGTTGAAAGTGTTGTAATTTACTCTGCCTGTAATTTTTTTGTCAATTCATTAAATTTAATAGATACAAAGCGGATTTTCTTTTTCCTTACAAAACTGTCAAATTTATCCCGAACACCTGTATGTGTAATATTAATTGTACGCGTATAATTTTAAACATACACAATATATTGTCAGAGGTAAATGCTATAAAGGAACAATGAATTTTGTCTAATGTAAACAAAAAAGATTTTCATTTTTTAAACTACGTGATGTAATTAATATTCTATGAATTTTTGTGATTTGAATTTAATCTTACGGCTAATTCTTATATAACAATTTGCACATATTTCGCACTAAGCTTAAATGCCACTATCAGTTCTCGAAACTTGAACATCACAATGCATAAACATGTTTCACCTTCACTTATTAGTTAGTTTATTGTAAAAGTTTTGGCAATGTGGCAAATAATCATATGAATTTAGAGCATTTTCCAACGTTCTAAGAGTTAGAAAGTCTTTGAACTCGCTTAAAGTTGAGAAACTAATACTTCCTTATATGAAGTAACAGTATGGTTTAATTTATATTCAAACAACAATATTTACTTGCTTTTAATCATCAGAAAACAGCCAACATTTGCTTTGCATTATGCACTTAAATGAAAATATTGCTGTTGTAAGCAATATTTTCATTTATTTGTAACAAATACAGTACAGGTGGTAAAGGGTATAAAATTACTTTATTTTATAGAAAAGCCTGTTCCATTCAAATTAAATGAAGTTTTGTAAAATATATGTTACATAGTTTCTTAGTGGTATTTTTAGAATCTTTTTTCACCATTTTCAGAATCTTTAAAATGTGTACAAAAGACCGTACATACATAACATTTAAAAGAAAGCAAAAATTCTTTAATACTTACTTTTAATTCTTTAAAACTTTCATAAATAATACATTCATAAATATGTATGAAAGAAAAAATATGTACTTTAGAAGTCTGTACTGTAGACATTTTAGCAAAATTAATGTTAAATAAATTATCTTCATTCTGGGTGGGGAAACTTCCCCCAAAATAGCATCATATTTCTTCAGAGTTACTGCTTTAGAGTAATATTCATGAAACATTTTAACCAAAGTTTCTTGAATTATGATTAAAAGTTCTGACAAAAGTAACGAATATGTGTATAAGGCATACTTTATCAAAACTTATTAAAGAACAAATAATTTAGATTGCACACTTATCAACCGAATCATGGATCAAAACATTCTTCTTGCTTTGAATGCGGTATGTACATACTCAAATTATGTAAGGCAAAAAAATATTCCGTGTAATTTTAACTGTTTTAATTTCCCTTTTAAAATATATCGGGATTTTGAAGCTTTAAAATTATTAAAGAATGTTATTCTCAAGATTCTATTTTATTAATATCTGTTTCTAACACACAGTACAAACATTGCTTTGATGATAATATAATTTGAACTTCAAAATTATATCTGAAATTACTACTAATTTTATAGAAACTCCTAGAAGAAATGAAGTACGTGTCAGCGATTCTCAAGAGTTCTAGAATTCGAAAAGTAATACCAGTCTAAAACTGACTTTGATCTAAATTTAAAACCATATTTTGCTACTCTAGAATAAGATTTAAAAGATTATCATAAATTTTGTGCCAATTTCTAGATTATTAATAGCTGAATTTTGTATTTTTATAAATGATTAAGATACACAGTTTTTCTCTAACTCACCAACTGAAATTTTTAAGTTGAAAAGAGGCAACTGAGTTCAAAGTAAAGTATACGAAAACAGGAATGCTTTCAAAATGCCCCTGAAGTTTGAAAGAGCAAGATCGACTTCGGCAGAGCATATTAAGCTACACTTCAGATGAGTTGATTTTTAGTGAATATAAATTTTCAGCATTAAACATTGCAAGGTGAATTATACACAGTCCAGTCACATTAATGTGACCACCACGTACTTTCCATGTCAGAGTTAAATAACCAATCACAGAAGGCAGGTGGCAGCACAGTGCAGTTGAGCGTATATAAAGGGTGTGTGAGGGCTTCGGAAAACATTTCAATCGTTGGCGTAATGCAGAAACGAAGCGATTTATCCGACTTCCAAAAGGGCATGATCATTGGCTTTCGGGCCAAGGGTGGAAGCATTTCCGAAACGGCTGAGTTTGTGAACTGTTCGCGTGCCGCCGTGGTAAAAGTGTACCGTGCATGGCAAAATGGGACTGTCCAAAATCAGCGACGTGGCAAATGTGGTGCACCACGGGCCATAGATGACAGAGGCGAACGACGGTTGCGGAGATGCGTTCGGGCAGATAGACGGGCTACCGTTGAGCAACTGACCACCAAAATGAACCAAGGGGCTACCAAAAGTGTCTCCCAAAGTACTATTCAGCGAACATTGCTGCGTCTGGGCCTCCGAAGCAGACGCCTGGTTCGTGCACCTATGCTGACTGCTGTTCATCGACGGCGAAGGCTAGAATTTGCACGCCAGTACAGCAGCTGGACGTCCACTGAGTGGCGACAGGTTGCGTTTTCGGATGAATCGCGTTTTATGCTCCATCGGACAGATGGACGTTGGCGTATAAGGCGTGAAACCTCTGAAAGGAACCACCCTGCAACCATTGCCGGAACGGTCCAAGCTGGAGGCGGGAGCATTATGGTCTGGGGAATGTTTTCCTGGCATTCTCTAGGTTCACTGATCATTGTGGAAGGCACAATGGATCAATACAAGTACGCATCTGTCCTTGCGGACCATGTTCACCCCTACATGCGCATTGTTTTTCCTCAGGATGATGGCATCTTCCAGCAGGACAATGCGAGGTGCCATACAGCTGCCAGTGTACGTTCGTGGTTCGAAGAGCACCAGGATGAGTTTACCGTCCTCCCCTGGCCAGCAAACTCACCTGACTTAAACCCAATCGAGCATCTGTGAGACCATCTCGATCGAGTTGTTCGCGCCATGGATCCTCAACCGCGTAATCTAGCGCAGCTGGCCACGGCATTAGAGTCGGCATGGCTCAACATCCCAGAGAACACCTTCAGGGACCTATGTGACTCTCTTCCTGCACGTCTCGCAGCAGTCCGCTCTGCGAAAGGTGGTTATTCTGGCTTTTGACAGATGGTCACATTAATGTGACTGGACTGTGTAATAATCAGCAGTTTTAAAAACTATTATGTTCAGATCAGTCATTTCCGCAAAATTTTAAATTATCGCTTTATAATTTGAGATACATTTTCAAATTACCGATTAGGAAATCTTGTTTCACTTGAAAAGTATCATTAAAATTCTGAATATTATATGTATTATATATTAAAAAAAGTCAACCAGGGTCTTTGTAATACTTCGTGACTGTATGTGAGGCGTTAATTCTTCATAAGAAACAAGTTTATTGACTGCTAACATTAAAATACTGAACACACGCACAGTACATATCTTGCGCATTCGAGGATAGGAGGTAGAGATTTGGGATCTTAAAAAGAATTTCTCTTTCACAGAGCGATATAATGGTAAACTTTATTACTGGTATCTGCTCTAGAAATGACAATATTTTGGATTATATTAAAGAAGATCATGACTCGTTAGCAAAATTACTTAAGTAATTGCAAATACGAAATACAGTCAGAATGTGAACAATTCAAAGCATTATATTCAAATTTGAATACAGTCGAATCTCATTATAAATAGTAATGCTACTAATATATCTTTCTTGTAGATTTTACAGGCATGGTTTACACGCATATAAATTTTATTAATTCAGTTTTAAATACTAATCAATAAAATATGACATGCTAAAAAGTAGAAAAATAAAATATTTTGGATTTTTTTTCATTATTATTTGATAGACAAGCGTTTTGTTTCTCAAACAATAAAATATCTTTAGTAAAAGATAAAAACAATTTCGTTAAACAAAAATGGTGTCGTAACTAAATTAGGCTAGAAAATTAATTGTCAGTAAAAAGTTAAATTAGGGATTCAAATTTCTTTGCAAAGAATATTGATGAAGGCATTAGAGTTTTTCGGCATTAAGGTTTCTGCAGCATGCCTTTTCGGAAATATAATGATACAAGACCAATTATAAGTACTAAATTATTTTGTTCGTTGATTAGGATCGTTTTTATTAATGCTATTTAGACAAAATTATGATATCTGTTTACACACTTATTACACATTAATTATACTATACATACAATATCAAAAATCTCATTTAAACATTTAAAGCTAAATATATTTGGACCTTCAGGTTCCGCGAACAACTTTAGAACTCATTTTTACTGGGCTCAAAATTGCTTAGCAATAGAAATATATTTATTAGCCAATATTTTTTTCTCTTTTAGTTCCATTCACACAACAAATTGCACATAAATATCTAGAAAAAAGAGATCCATCATACTTTTATAACTTAAACATTATTTATAACTTAATTCATTTATTATTTATTTATTATGACATTTATTAAAGTCAGGGCTTAATTTCTAAAATTAGAAGTGCCGGAGCGCTGGATGACCGTCAGGAAAGTGGAACAAGAATACATAAATAAATAAAGTGACTAATAAAATCATTAATAATTAAAAAATTCAATAATTCATCATTAAAATTTTCAAATAATTGATGATTAAAGTAATTAAAATTTAATAAAATGTTAAGAGATAAATTAAAATTTAAAAAGTGATTTTTAAAATAATTTTATTAATAAAAACAAAATTTTCGAGATCAAATTTCTACTGAAATTGTTGTTCAGTTGCATAAAGAAGTGCCAGAGCCTTCTTATTCAGGGCTCCAGCACTCTCCAGCTGTAATTATAATTTGTTCGCAAAATTAAGTAGTACCAGAGCTCCGGTAGCCTCCGGCGCAATTAAGTTCTCATTAATGGTAAACGATATTAATAATGCATCTGTCTGAAGAAATGGTAATGGAAGAAGTTAATTGAGTAAGATCAATGCCGATCTTTAAAAGAAAAATCAGTAAATTATTTTAATGTTAATTAATAAGATTATTGATTAACATGTAAACACTTAAAATTTTATTATTTACAACAGGATTTGTGACTAAATGCTTTTAACAGAAAAAGCAAAATATGTCTAAGAAAATAAGAGAAAACTATCCATGTTAGTCTTCTATTTATGATGAAAAGGAAATACCGGAAGTACTTATCATAGGAGACTCGACTGTATACAGCTAGACAAGAAATGCTTTAGAATATCAACTTAAAAATATATATAAATGTAGCAAATAACGGCGTCAAGTACAGTTGATAGTAACACTATTTTTCATCGTATTGTATCATCACATTACTTGCTGCATCGCAGAAATTATAGCAACCTTGTTACTTTTATCTTTACATTTCAGCGAAATCTTACAATTTCATTCAGTTTATACTCTTTAAATACGAAATTTTAATCATTCGCTTTCATAAGACAAAATTTAGCGCCCAGAGAGATTAAGGAGAAAAAATACGCATTTCTTTTCAACACAATTTCAGTTTTCACTTTCAATTATAAGTTCTTACCTACCTTAGTCAAACGATTCAGAGCTGTAATCAACCTATTTCTTAAGATATACATTTTTCTCTATATAATGATTGGTATTTGCTTCATTTTCTCTAACTTAATTTTTGTTTTAAATTCTGACACGGAAGGTAAAAAGCAAATTCATACTGTTATTTAATATATTTTAGAGAAAAATTTGTCGAAATTGTGTATATTTAAAGTACCTACGAAAATTATTATTTTAAAAATAAAATTATATATCGATCGGATGTTCTAAAGAAATAATTGACTCGGAAATTTCACTGAGCATCCAACCAATTTTCATTAAGAATTTAAAAATTTCCATTTAATTTTCTAGAATTGTGTAAAAGTTAAGTGTATTGAAAGATTATGGTTATAACATATTAACAATGTTTAATTACAATTCACCGTAATTAACAATGGTTTTAAAGTATTTAAACAAAATCTGCTGATTTCTTATATTACTGTACCTCGTTTTTTCCATTTTCACGTATAACTATTTTAAAGGTTTTTAGTTTGTTTTGATTTATATGATTACGGCAAAGCCTTGAGGGCTATCTGCCTGAGGATGCCTTCATGGAGGTTTTTCTAAGGGAAACTGTCTCGCATACACGTTACACATAGGGAAAACCACGAAAGCGCTCATGCAGCCAGTCCGTTCGTGGGACTCCAGCCTCGGACCGAACTACCAGTGTTCGACGACTTTACCGCTCGGTCGCTGGTGGGCGCCAATTCTTTTAAAGAAAATAAAGAGCCGAATGGAATCTATTTGATAGACATTCTTCGAATGATATTTTACAAGAGAATGCGTTCCCTATGATGCCAGAATACAACAGAGTAATGTGATGATATTTATAATTTACCTGTTTGAAACTAACATATTGTGTTTGCTAACACTGCTTGCTAACATTTCGAGTGCAAGTACCTATCACTGGAAATTATCAAATACTTTGTGAACATTAACTGACTTGTGATTCAAGAGTTCGTATCTAACTATTGGTCACTAAAGGACATATTTGTCTTTTTACTAGGGACACATACATTATAACAACACACAGTTTAATACATTTTTCAGTTTGCAAATGAAACAGTGTACATGAAAGTCTGTATAAACTGTCTTAGTTTCAAATAAAAATCTTATGTATATCTCTTAAAAGAAATCAGGTCCTCTAAGACAACCCTGAGTAATATTCGACCAATGCTAAAAATACATGACCGGGATCAAAGTATAATAATATTCACACATAAGAATGAGTTAGTGTGCTGGTGACAGTATTTGAACTGGCAAATGTATTTACAAAAACAAGTCAGTTGATTGCCATAAACATTCTTCATCGCCGTTGAAATCTTTCGCGCAAGAAGGCAAACTTTTCCGACGATGACACATTCAGGATTTACCACTTTTCTAGATTTCTACTTGTTGGTCTGTTGTGTGAGGAGTTGAAGCAGTGTATCGTGGTCCATGTCGTTGAGAGTAATTAAGTCTATACCCAGGGCATTCGCCACGCTGCTCATATCTAATCCGAAAGACTTCAGCAGTTCGATGAAATCCAGTTCCTCTCCAGTGAAGGGGTCATGCAGCCTCGGGCAGGCTCTGTTGCACTGCGGCCAAGTGCACTCATCCACCAGCCAGTGATAGCACAGGTCCTCTTAAAAAATAGGGTCCATCGATGCCGCACCCGCAGGTCTTCAGGAAAGAGAGTACGTTTGTCACGGCTCCTTGCTGAACAAAGATGGGATAGAGGCCGTTTGCACATACAGAGGGGATTTGCTTAGCAGAATTTTAAGGAAAAGGGGCAGCTGAGCCAAGAAAATACGAAGATAATGACTTGCATACATCTAATGATTAAAAAATTGCAAACACAAATACTACTACTACTAATAATAATCAATTAACCGGGGAGCTTCTGTATATTATTTCATTGCTTTAGATGATAAAACGCATGATGAGGATTTGAAAGCTTAACTTCCAGTTAAATTCAAGTTCTGAAATTGATCAATCGCTAAGGTTCCCAGTCATTAGCGCTCTCTGTGAGGAAAGTTTGTCTGAGAGGTTGCATGTGCCCATAGCCTTGGTTCAATAAAAGATTACAAATATTATTTCATGTAGAATATTTAAGCATGATTTGTCTCTCTGCGTGAAAATTATATGTATAGCTTTCCAATGAAATGCGTAGGCAGTTGAGAGAATAAATGATAAACTTAAATATATGAAGTAAGAGAAGTTCTTCAAGAAGAAGATTAGACATCGGCCATATAGTAGCGGCTACGAATACAGAAAATATCGAGGAATTGGCACTGAAGAACAAATAAAGAAGAATATAAGACACTGCCCCAGAAATTCAGTTTTCTTGAAAACCATACGTAACATTATCTTTAGTTTATTTGGGCTACTGCATAAGCATAGATGATGACACCATTTTCATGATTTACTAACGCAAAATGGTATATGTGAGTGTTAAATCAAGCGTCTGTTATGTTAGCGTCATCATGTTAAGCGTCTGTTATGTTAGCAGACGGATGAGGCAAATAGACATGCAACGTATATTAAAAGGCTAGTTGAGAATCTATACACTGCACACACACACACACACACAACAACAACAACAACAACAAGTTCTACTGGGCCGATTGACGAAATTCAAATTGCGTTTTCCATGTCTCGAAAGCGCGACTTAGGATATATATATTAGATTTATATATAGCATTGTTCTAACATGGGTATTTTGACACAAAATGGGTCTTTTTCTGAAGTAACATACCATTTTTTTCCATATTTCGATTCTACGACTCAAATTATGCCTAAATATTAAACTTTGTAAAATTTGGTGCAAAATTTACGGAGAAATTCAAAAATTTCACTTGGCAATTTTTTTTCAGTTGCGCCAAGAATAATTCACTTGGCGAACTTCTTAAAGCATGGCAACCTATTTTACTATCCCTTCCATTGTGCAGGAGAGGGGAAAAAGTCGCATCGTTCCTTCTTTCGAATAATTGTAACCACATTTTGCAACCACAGGTGCGTAAACCATACTTTCGTTATTATCGCTTTCAACAAATATGCCAAACTTCAAAACGCGTCAATATATAAATTCGCGTATGTCTTCGGAAATGTTGAATAAAAAGCTCTAATTTTTCGCAGATATGTTTAGAAATACATCTACTCTGGTGAAATAAATTAAGAGAATTTTCACATTTGATCTACGATCTCCAGAACTAGAGGACAGATTTTTATAAAATTTGGTGTGAACATAGGTTCATATAATACAAACAAAATAAACATTCAACAGATATAATAGACACATATGTTCGTGTGTAACACTCATAGGAGTCTGAAGGTCTGAAACAGAGGTTGCAGAAGACATAAAAAAATGGGTTAGCACTGGGTATGGTCCCCTCTTCCAGCCATACAGGCCTCGCAGCGTGATGTCATACTGGAAATAAGGCAGTTTATCAGTGCCTGTGCTAATTGGTCCCACTCATTCAGCAACGCTGTTTTCAGTTCCTGGATGGTTCTCGGAGGGGGGATTGCGAGTTGCAATTGCCCTCCCCAGAGCGTCCCAGACATGCTCTATAGGTTTGAGGTCTGAAGACCTGGCTGGCCAATCCATCCGGCGAAAATCCTCACTCTCAAGAAATTCGTCGACTAGAAGAGCTCTATGTGGCCTCGCGTTATCTTCCTGTAAGATGAACTCGATACCCACTGCACCTCGGAAAAGGCGAACATAGGGCTCCAAGACCTCATCCCTATACCCCACACCAATTACAGAGCCTCTTTCAAAGACGTGGAGAGGTGTGCGGCCATCCAACATGATGACTGCTCAGACCATTACACCGCCACCGTCATAATTGTTGATTTCGCGGACACTGGAGGGTAGGTAGCGGGTCCCTGGCTCTCCCCATATGAAAGTACGGCGAGAATCGGTGTTTAGGCTAAAACGGGACTCGTCGGTGAACAGAACGGTTGCCCACTGCTCCGTACTCCAAGCACTATGCTGCCTGCACCATGCTAATCGGACTCTCCTGTCCGTACACGTGAGCGGGAGGCAAACAACCAGTCTTCTGGCAAACAACTCTCTCTCGTTCAGTCTTTCGGAAACAGTCACCCTTGTTACACGGGTTCCTGCGGCTGCATACAGGTGCCGAGAGAGCTGAGAAGCTGTAGTCTCTCTGTTACGCCTCGCTAAATTGGACAGATAGCGAACTTCTCTGGCCGTCGTGGCTCTTGGACGACCTTGCCCAGGTTTTCTCTCGAGGGATCCAGTATCCTGGAACTGTTTCCATAGGTTACACACGAAGCTGGGCGTTAAATTAAACGCTCTGCATATCCGGACTTGGGATTGGCCTGCCTCTAGCCTACCCACAATTCGCTACCTCATTCCATCATCTAAACGTCGGTGGTTACTCATTTTTACTGTTCCCATGTGAATTTAACAGATTGCTGCAGGATAACACCAAGAAATTCGCCGAGGTGTGCTAGCGGACGAAATTCCTCTTACCCTCCACGCGCTTATAAAGCCTGTTTTTCTGCTGAATCCAAGTACACACACCTGTATTTGCCGCCAAGATTTGCCCTTTTATCTAGAAGCAATGGTTTTTCCTTCAGTTCAGTTCTTTTCATGCAATTCGATATAAAATATGCAAAGTCTCTTAATTTATTTCATCAGTGTACTTTAAGATGATAGTAAAAATTTTATAGGTTATAATTCACAATTTTTTCGAAAAATTTATAAAAATTATTTAAAAATACAAATTTTAAAAATAAATCATAAAAAATGGGGGAATTTTATTTGGAATGAATCTAAATTTCGAACTGTGTAAGAAGGAATCGAATAAGTTTCATAAAAAAGTGACATTAATAAATACATACCAAACTGAATTAACATTGAGGAGCTAAAATTTTGAGAGCTAATCTTTTAAAAATTACTCGTGCGATTTTTACAAAACTCGGAAGTTTGGAGTAATTTGAGTCGTAGAATCGAAATATGAAAAAAAATTGGCATGTCTTTTCAGAAAAAGTCCGACTTTGTGTCAAAATACCTCTATTTGAACAATGCTATATATAAATCTAATACACATCCTAAGATGCGCTTTCGAGACATGGAAAACGCAATTTGAATTTCGTCAATCGGCCCAGTAGAACGGGAGATAAAGAACTCTCCCCCCTTTTTTTTTGCGCCGTGTACATATTAAACAATGTTTTATTTTTCTTGTTATTTATATGAAAAATTTGCTAAATGCAGGGAACCTTGGTTTTCGATCAGCTCTTGTATTAAGATATATCGAAAATATAATTTTATCTGAAGCACCTAAATTTAATTTTACCTTTGTGATTCCAACTGCAAAAAGTTTCAGATCTCAGTCATTATCTCCATTTTAACTTGAGCAGTAGGCAGCAGATAAAAAGAGGACATTTATTCACACAAACTGTACAAAGCAAGGAAGCAAGTATTTATAACCGCAGGGTGATTATATGATTATCTTTATGCAAAGCGCATTATCATGCAAGCTTCAGAAAACATACTTCAGGTTCAATTTTAAAATTTTACGTTGATAAATTTTAAACAGAATGTAAAATTTGCCCATGTAAAGTTTAAAAGGTGAGTCTGAATTACGGACTGTATCAGAAGAAATCTTATATAGTGTGCTAACACATATACATATAAATCCTAACTTTTCAAGAGCATCCTACATCAAACGAATTATGTTTCTACTTCACAGTTTCGTAAAAGTCTGTTATGACAGCTACCATCCAACGTTTGTACAATAAATGCTCGGACATTTTTCGGTTCATTTTATACGACTGAAGCATAAGCTTATATTAAAATCTGATTATTACACCTTAATCTTTTTTAGCTCAAGGAATTATAACCTTTTTCGGCTTAAAACGAAAAATAAATGCGTAGAAGAAAAAAGTTCAAAATACAAAAATTCTGTGTAATCTTTAAAGATTATCTCGACAGTCTTGTCTTTTAAGAAATGCAATAAAAGAACAAGCAACTAACAGTGTATATCAAACACCAATTAATATAAACATTAAATTCAATTAATATTAAATTTTTTGGTTTAATTTAATTTTTATTTATTTTTTGAAAGATAAAAAATTATGAAATCTAAGATCTTAGCAGGAATTTTTTATAGTCTCTTATAAGATAGCCTCATCCAAACTTTGATTTAAAGTTAGCAATAATAACACACAGAAACAACTAAAAAGCATTATTTAAAAATACGCCTATATTTCATAACTTATTCAATGAACCAAGTAAATACCCGATACCTCATTAAAATAAATATAAATTATGCTATAAATTTTATCAGACGGAAGTTTTTTTTATTAGTTTTTACAGCTAAGTTCTTAAGGCAGCTTTCTTATGACAGCAGCAGTTCTTTACGGGGTCTCAATCTGGCAGTTTTATGCAGCCCTCAAATATAATTCAATTATGTATTTTTTGCAAAAGCTGTTGCAAATATTTCAAGATTTTAGTTATCTGATGTCGGAGTCTACATTATTTTCAGCAAAATAAAAACAAACATCAATAAAGCATACCTATAAATAAAAATATTATTTAATTCACAGTGTGATATAAATCTTATTCAAAGATTTGAAGACAGAGATTTTATTAACTTTTATTTGTACTTCTGTCAAAAAATAAATAAGATCAGTTTCTAATTTTTGCTTTACGAATAATCGTTTTGTTTGGAAACATGTTTATGTGTGAACATTTTTTTTTCGCAGTTGAAAATTAATAAGAAATGAACTCGATTGACCGGTGAGCATTTCACAATCCATGATGAAGATAACTTCAAATAATTTCTCTTCAAAACCTACAGACTTATCAGAATCGAAGCGCCATCAAAGAAGTTTATAATTATTTACAAATAAACTATGTACTTTTAACTATCCCCCGAAGAAAAATTTAATAAATAAGAGAAAGAGAGTAGGTTGCCATCATTTATTCTAAAGTCCCAATTAACCATTTTTTCTCTGAAAACTTCGAAAATTTTCATAATTTGTTTATCTTTAGTTTAAATTAAAGTTTATTTAATGATTAAAGAAACATGTTGGAAATATTTCAAATAAATGCTAGTGTGAAAATTTAATATTTAGCTATCAATATATTCGAATAAGAAAGTGTAATCAACAAAATAGTTTTGCGAGTGCCAAATTTTACATTTCAGATATAGAATAAATTTAAATATGACTTTCTTCCTTTGCGATATAATTATTATTATTATTTACGTATGTTTTGACAAGCATTTAATAAGCTAAATTTAAAACATATTTAAAATATTCTTTATTTTAGCGATATAAAATTTTCATTTTGTTTAAAAAAAATTCTGTCTGTTTTAAGATCGTGTATTCGGCATAAAATTTCAGTTTGAGACTAATGCTGAGTCTAACAATGGCATCGAGAAAAACTAAGTCCAGTCCTGTTTCCACCTTTTGTTTTAACTGAGGTTATTGAAGAGAACAGGTTGTTGACTATGGCATTAATAAGCGAGATTACTAAACTAAAGGCAAAATGGCGGAAAATGCTTTTCACTGCCGATTTGTGTACTACGATAGAGATATAAAGATCAAAGTAGAATTCTAAATTCTGATTCTGTTAAACGAAACTGCTGGTTGAAAAACAAATATTTAGGTGATTGAAGCGTTAAAAGCAAAAAATTCTTATTTTGGAGAGAAATTTATTAAATTCACGATTGTGATTTTTATGCAAATAATTTCAGAATGCTAAAAATCTAAGTGAATTCTTAGTGCCATCCAAACTGTAATAAAGCCGTTTTTATGAATCTTATATTTTAAAAAAGCCAATTTTTAGTCTTTTGACGAGAAACAAATCAATAAATTTAATAACGAAATGAAGACCTATTATCTTATGTTATACAATAACTGATTATTATGATAATTTACATTGTGATTTTCTGATACTTTTCACGTCTTTAAAAACGCTTTAAAAACGTTTTTAAAGACCAGAGCTTTAAAAACGAAAAAAACCTCAGAACTTTAAAAACGCTCTGTTTATTGAATATTTTGTATATTCGGCCGTAGCAAACTGTTCATTGCAGTCATAAATGCATTACAATATATATAATTCATTATTCATTGCATTCTTACTTCAGAAGCTTGCATGAAATGGTAAACAGTTAATCAAATCACCCTGCGAGATCAGCCAACAGTACTTTTTTTCGCAAATAAAAGCCAATGCAGTTACCACATTTTTTTTTTTTGCATTAACAGCAAATAAGACAAAAGAAAAAGTTATGGACATAGATAATTATATTTAAAAAAACAATCATAAATACATTAAAAAAACAGATTTCGACAACTGCAGAATAAATCGAATTTTTGTTTCCTTATTCAGTTTTCGTGTTACTATAATAAGAAAATTATACTAAGAGAATTTACGAGAAGTATAGATTGTTTTAAACAGTTTCTTCGGGTTGTTTTTTGTGATCATTATTTGATTTTTTTTTAATTTACGGGCTAAGGACAATAAATGGAATTCCCTCATTTTATATCTATGAAAATTTTATACTTCACCGCAGTTTCCAAATTACCATAGACTTTTTTTGGTCATTTAATCCGGCTGAGCCAAAATTATTTTTAAAGTATTTCCTGATATCACTACAGTAGCAATTTCTATAGCTAATCGTGTTTATGAATATAAAAAAGATTTAGAAGTGTGTGTTATTAATTTAATACATGCTATGTGGTTCATTGTTAAGAAATGCATCTATTATACACTCACTTCTAAAAGTTAAGCACGGAGAGGAAAATGCTAATTTCCCGAAGCTAATCAGAATTGAAGAGCATGGAATTCGCTGCAGAGGTAGATGGAAGTATGCAAATATGTTAGGTAACAGCCAATAGCGCTTTCTTGTCAAGAAATACGCAAAAAAGGCAGACTTGTAAGAAGCCAGCTTTATGAAGAGTTACAGAAGTTGATTGTAAGTGCTGATAGAAGGTGTTTAACACTTTCGTACAATATGTTTTCAAGACATACGTGTTTCTATGACTTCCAGAAGACGAATGGAAGATTTTGAGCGCTGGCGGGCTGTGGGGCGCATTGAAGCAGAACAATCGATCACAGATGTTGCTCTTTTCTTCGGCGTTCATCATTCTGTAATTTCACGTTTATGGAAACAATTCCAAACCACACAGACAATTGTCCGTAGGCCCGTAGCGGGTCGCCCAAGGGTTACAACCCCCGCGGAAGATCGATATATTGCTATTGCAGCCAAGCGGAATCGCAGAGCGACCTCCACACGTGTGACATCTATGGTTACAGCGTCCATTGGTAAGGAGATATCTGCAGCTACTGTACGCCGAAAATTACATATGAGTAGATTGTACGCCCAGGTACCTCGAGTTTGTGTTCCTTTATCCGTCCAATCAAGAGGGGCACAATGACAGTGTTGCCGGGAACGTGTCTGACTGGGGCAATGCCATGTTTATTGATGAGTCAAGATTTGCTCTGGAGCCAGATGACAAGCTTATAAGCATATGACGTGAACAACGAACACGCAATCAGTCCCAAAACATCACCGAATATCATGCATTCCGAGGCGGAACCATTCCGGTGCGAGCAGGGATTTCATTAGGATACTGCACCGACTTGCACATCTTTAAACGGGGTTGTTTGACGGCTGTCCGGTATCGAGATGAAGTCCTAGAACCCATTGTGAGATTGTACGCTGCAGCAGTTGGCCATACTTTTGTTTTAATGGACGATAACGCACTTCCCCATAGAGCTGACATCGTCGATGACTACCTGGAGAGTGAAGGGATGGCGCGGATGGCGTGGCTAGCATATTCGCCCGACCTTAATCCCATTGAAAATCTTTGAGATGCTCTCGGTCGTGCTGCATCTTCACGTTTCCCACCTCCAGCCACTCCTATTGAGCTGGAAACTGTTCTACAAGAAGAATGGCGATTGCTTAATTCTGCGGTGGTTGACCACCTAATTGAAAGCATGGTCACAAGGTGTATACTTTGTATACAGACGAGGGGGGGAACACATACCCTATTAATGTCCTTTTTTCATTTTATGCTGTTTATTTTCACTTTATACATAATTCTGTTTAAGTCTCCAGTATGTCATTATCTGATAACTTACAAAAATTTAATATTGTTTTCATTTCTGTATATAATTATCGATTTTGTTTTATGCATAAATATATATGCTACTTTCCTCCCGAATTTTGTGTCAATCAAAGCAGTATTTGTTGATTTTTTTGCATTTTACATCTTCGTGCTTAACGTTTGGAAGTAAGTGTATCTCATCTTCGTATATTTAGTATAAATTATATGTAAAATGTAACTTATCTTCCTTATGATTATCTATGTTTGTTAGAATGTGTACATATTTAATATAAATTATTACCAAAGATAATTAAAGTTTTACAATGCACTAAAGTAAGCAGAATCAAAGAAGTTTTTATGTTCAAGTGAGTAATGGTTAATTATCCTTCATTAGTTTAAAATTTCTTAATGTTGAACAATCGAAAGATATTGTAAACGAATTTCATACTGCTTGGAATCTAAAGTCTTTTACAAGTATCTAAATTGAAATAATGAATACAGGACGAACAAGAGTTAATCGTACTCCATATTTCAATTTCGTCGACTTCCCATTTTTTTCTCTTTTCGAAGAAAGTAAATACTTCCGATTCCGCTCAAAAATATGATCACTTCCAAAATAAATTCTCCAAATTTCTTCCATTAATTGCATTAAGATGTCTGCGCGTTTTGTTGCCTACTTATAAAGAAATCAGAAGTTATTATATTCATTTAGATTTGTCATTAATTACTGCTTCTAATATTTAAAGTAATTCTTTAAGTTGTTTGGATATTCATAATTATTTCAAAAGCTTATGAAATGAACTATGCATTAAGAACATTCTTTCTGTTATTGTATATTTGGAATTGAAGTACCACATGGTATCAGTATCATGCGCAGCTATTATAAATTGGCACATTTATCCTCAGTACGTGAACAATAAGCACAAAAATAGCAAAACTTGCCGAATTAAGATAAATTGATAAGAGTCAGATAGTTGAAGCCAGGAGGATAGATGCTAGTTTTTCAAAAAATGACTAAACTTATTAATTGCTTGTTTAGCTACATGTATCAGGATCAGACATGAATCGAGATTCGATCAACTGTGGGCTTATATCCAAAATAAGAGAATTTATATCAGTCTGATATATGGACATAGCAGGTGTGAGCATCGGAAATCGCCATTCATATCTCAGCAATACACTGCAGTAGTCATGTAGCTGAGGGTTAACCATTTCTTCACGTTTATATGTTTGAATTTCCACAACAGAATATTAAGTCGATTACTTACGATGACTTCCAGACACCTCAAACAAAGCTTTAGGCAAGCTAAGAACGTCTGCAAGTAAATGCTTAACATGCAAATTCATTGAGCAATGAATCTCAGTGGTTTATATAAAACATAAACAACTTTCAGTCGTACCACCTGGCTGAGTAGTCCAGGTTCAAAAAACCAACGGAGATGAATTTCTGGTACAGGAAATCACAATGATACAAGCAGTGTATTGTGATACAATCACAATAACAACAAGCAGATTTCTAAAAACACTGGATGGTGAAACCCTTTAAGCAAAATTTCTCATACATATCTGCAATCCTGCTTTTCAACAGAACTTGCTACCATGAGTTTGATAGAAACTTAATAATTAAAAGAATACGACAGTGAATTGGCATATTGCCTTAGCCGAATTCTTGCATTAAAGAACTTGGGGAATATTCCACAGAAACAATGCAAGAGTTTTTTATCTCGTTAACACGTGAATTGACAGAATTGTTACAATGGTTATGTGCGCCTAGCGAGCAATGATGCACCGACAGGTAGACCATAAGGTTATTAACTAATTATTCCTAATGCAAAGCACATTTCGGGAGCTATGTAAGTTTTAGTTAAATTGCATCTACTTAACTCTTAAAATAATAATTTTCATAAAGGTTCGAAGGCTGTCTTCTGTAATCATTTAATTAATAATTTAACAAGAATTACATAAAGATTCTGAAATAGAGCCATATTCTGCGACAGTATATCTTAAGCAGCAAAGGCATCTACAATCTCATGCTTGCAACCGTAAACTAACTACATCAATTTTGCTTGCATAAATATGAAGAATACTTACATTCTTTTCGACTGTTTTTCTTTCTTTTTTTATTTTTGTTCTGACGTCTTCTCTTCCGCTCTTTCCTCCTCAGTTTCCTTTTCTCTTCCTTATCTTGAACCAGTTCACTAGAATCCATATCGTCTCGATTTTCTGTGCAATTATAATCCGACTTCTTTCTACCAATCCTCAGACTAGCAGTAGGCATATCGCCTGCCATACTACTTGGGCTATGAATAAAATTTTAAGCAATTATTAAAAATATCATAAGAATAATTTCTCTCATAAAACAAGGATGGCTTTTCAGTGGTTTAGTATTATCATCTAATGGTAAATTCAAAATCTTAAAACCTGAACTATCCGTAGATAATGTTTTGAGTCTATAGTTGTCGTCATCATAGTCTATAGTCGTTGTTATCATAACCGTCACTGTAGTCAAAGTCTATCGCATCCTAATCTATAATCATTAATAGGTTATTGTCTATAGAGGTTGTCAGTAATAGTTTTCATATAATAATGGTAGAGTCAGTGACAATAGTCGTAGACTTCTCAAGAAGACTGCGGGAACGTACTGTCTCAAGCAGGCCGGAATGTGTCCGTGCCACTATTCAAACAAACAAACAAACAAACAAAAAACTGCCGTATTCAACACTAGTCTGTGGTGCATCGCACTGCATCTTCAGCAGACATCTGAGCTTTTGTTGGTACCATAGTGACACAGCGAACTATAACAAATCGATTACTTGAGGAACAGCACCCAGCCAGACGACTTACAGCGGCCATATCACTAACTCCAAATCACCGCCATTAGTGACTTCGGTGGCATCAAGTTAGAGCTCGTTGGAGGACGGAGTGGAGGTATGTTGCGTTCTCAGGTAACAGACGCTTTTGTTTTGGTGGCAGTGATGGCCCTATGTTGGTTAGAAGAGGGCCAGAGAAGCGCTAGGAAACAAGCTGACTGCGGCTTAGAAACGCCGAGCCTACACCAGGAATTAGGTCTGAAGAGAAATTCTCTGTGACAGCAGGAGCATTCTCGTCGTAATCTCACACACCTTGAAAGCAATTTTTGTACGCCAGACTGGTGATTCCACTTTTTGCGTTGCCATTCTGAGCAATACTCCAGATGGCATTTTCCAACAGCATAACGTTTGTCTCCATACGCTTCTATCACCCAACGTGCTCTTTACAGAGTGCCGATATGTTACCTTAGCTTGTGAGATCATACTCTTTCTCCCATTAAGCACTTAAGGAGCATAATGACAAATCTAGCGTCATACTTAACCAGTACGGACCGTTGCCTATTTGACTAACCATTTGCAAAAGGCATGGAACTTCATCCCACAGAATAACATATGGCACCGGTGCGACTTAACAAACGTAGCTGTTAACTTCGAAAAAATAATGAGATTACTATGCTACCTAGACCATTATTCTGTTACCTAGATAAATGCTTTGCCTACATTTCATTTTTCTAAACTGATTTCTTTTGGTGTTGGACTTTCACTTCCCGTTAGTTGTATGTTACAGGGGTGACATTTTCAGCACGAAATTTTTTCCCCATTGAACCTACCTTCGCGATAAAAATATTGATAATGTTTACAATGTGAATGTGTGCTCAGGAAAATACACACGATCTTTAAACATCGAATAATGTTTAACCAAAAATGTTTGGGCGGGCGAAGCTGTACGCTGTTTTCTTGTGCCATACCTAATTCTAACATGATGAGAAGGGCATAATTATCGGGACGATCTTGTCGGAAATTTCATATGATGTTCTTTCATCTGTGTGGCTGGTACATATGATTCCATGATAGATATTTCAGCCTGATGTGCAGGAGTACCCCACGGCTTGGCTACAACGTTGTCAGGACTAATCGGTTATTTTCTTCTTTCTCTTGGATTACCTCAGACCCTTACGTAAGGCAGCCCTATAAACTCTGGCGCTGACCTTGCCATTAAACTCATTGAAGCAAAAGCAGGTATCAATGAAACACGTAGTGTTTTTGACATGTTTGCCGATTTACTATGTATTGACGTTATGAAGCATATACTGCTGCAGAGAAAATGAACTTTTAATGCATTCTCTGAAATAGTAAAAACATTTGAATGTCTAATAAACACGTTATGTTACTTTACTTGAAATCTTTTGTTTTTTACTCTTCGTGTACCTCCAGCACACTTGCAGCTACACGTTACGTTCCTATGTAACGTAAATAATTTCTTCGTATATGTTTTTAAAGTTCTCCCATGTAATTTCGAGTTACCGTATATGCTGGTGTGCTCAAGTTGGTGTTCAATTCAATTTCACAAAATTCGTAAAAAACTTCATTATTGAGTATAAATGTGTTAAATGTAAGCTAATTTAGAACCACGAACGACTGTTCATTTAGCGCATCCTTGAATCCGGTTCAGAAATCACTAAAAAAAACTATAATAAGAGTTTTTCTTGTGAATCTTGAACTTGTATTGTTACGAAATGTCCACGCTGTAAAATATCTTCCTCGGAAGGCGGATTTAGGGGTGCCAGAAAATAGGGAAGGGAAGGCAGGGTTGCCATATTTGGTGCGTAATCGCCAATTTGGCGGCAAAATTGGTGATTTGCCGTAGACGGATGGACAACATTCTAGAACGAATTCTTACCGGTTTGGCCCAGATTGTTCTCGAAAGCAGGCCAAAATCAATGTAAACTCTGCCTGTACGCCGTGCATCGTTGAGGCTATCGGGCTATCCAGTGCATCGCGAGTTGTAGTATGAAGAGGCTCGAGAGTACGTTGAGTTCCGAGAACGACTAAACCGAGTCGGGAGTAATACTCTAGTGCTTTGCCGTGAAGCTCTTTTCACCGTTACAGCCTGACGGCCTAAAGGCTGTGTCGCTGATTCTTTCAGCGTGTTTGTCGTATTTTTTCGACGACTGTAAACTTGTTTTTGGAGCTGTCTTGAGTAATACTGGCTAAAACATTGTGTTTTCATTCTTTATCAAGTGTTGTCGTTAATCACTCGAAATCCGCTAACAACTAGTTTAGTAGTTTTTCCACCTTATTGGGACCCCATATTATATCAAGTAAATTACATTTTCTTGTTGTAATGAATTTTATTTTAGTATTAATAGATTCGGAATACATTACTAGTATACTGCTGTTTGTATTCAACATCATTGTATCATTAAATGCCTCTTAGTGTAAAGGGTCCCCCTGTAAAATACACAAAGGTTTTATACATATATTTCATAAATTAGTAGGTCCATTGCTTTTATACTAAGATAAAATTATAAAATAATCTTGGAAATGAATAAAAAATATGCTCTTTTAGGGTCTTTTCTTTTTTCTAAGAGAGAGAAGGGGCCCATAAAGAATCATGGTCTGAAAATGAAAGCGTCTATTTGTTTCTTCATAGAATAAGGACTGCGACATAATCATTAACTCATAATACTAGTTTTGACAGAAAGTAGCCAGTGGATAATGCCAGGAAATTCTGATATCTTTTCTTTTCAAACCGCTGGAAATGATTCTGAAATCGATGGATTTTATGATTCTGTCCCACGTACACATGAAAAGGGAGAAAAAAACTTGCCTTATTCACGTATCAAAAACATGGCCACTGACATAGTGAGCACTATGTCTGCTGAATGACACAAAAACATATTTTGTAATTAATAAGAAGCTATTATACACTGACTACGAATAAGTATTTGGACATCTATGCAAAAGACGATATCTGCGGTTTTAAGGTACGTCACGGACTCCGCCGGTATATATCGTGTAGGAAACAGCATCAGCTTTAGTCGCATGCAAAATGCCTCGCAGTTCGGAGCTCTCTTTTTTCGACAAAGGTATAATTATCGGGTATCACAAATGTGGCCGATTCTTAAGGGACATATCTAGCGATCTGAAGTACCCAAAATCGACAGTGGCCTATGTGATTAAGAAGTGGAAGCTGAGCGGTGATTGCCGGAATGTGCCCCGAGTCGGCAGACCAACGAAACTGGGAGATAGAGACCGACGAGTGCTGTCCAGAGAAATTCGGAAGAACTGCACCCAACCGATGGCCCTCATACGTGAGGAGTTTCAACAGGCATCCAGGAGTATTGTTTCAATAAATACCATCCGTAAGGAAGCACATATGCTTGGTTTTCATGGTCGTGCTGCTGCCCATAAGCCTTTGATCAAAAAGTCCAACCGCGTTGCTCGGTTAATGTGGTGCAAAGCACATCGAAATCGAACTGTAGATCAGTGGAAACGGGTTCTTTGGAGTGACGAATCAAGGTTTACTCTTTACCGTTTAGATGGCAGGGTGTGGGTCTGGCGCCTACCTGGAGAACGTCTTATGCCAGAATGCATTGTGCCAACAATCAAGTTCGGCGGAGGTGGAATTATGGTCTGGGGGTGTTTCTCCTGGTATGGGCTGGGACCGTTGGTCTCCATTCATGGTAAGCTCAACTCCGATGCCTACTGCACTATTCTGGATGACAATATGCTTCCTACATTGTGGCAGTTTTACGGGTTGGACCCCTGTTTCTTTCAGGACGACAATGCCAGTTGTCATATTTCGACATTAACCAAGGCTTGGTATGGTGCCAAAGCGAGTTCATCGAATGAACTGGCCTGCCCAGAGTCCAGACCTAAATCCTATTGAGAACCTCTGGGGCGAGTTGCATCGCCGAATTCAGGGGTGGACTACCCGTGCAAAATCGGTAAAGGAACTTCTATGTCTTCTCCAAGCCGAATGGAAGAAAATACCACTAGCTGTCATACAAAGACTTGTGGAAAGTATGGCCCGGAAGGTCCACGCTGTAATTACCTCTCGTGGAGGCTCTACCAACTATTGATTTTGAATAAAATTAGCTTTTTCCTATCACAGGTGTTCAAATACTTATTGGTAGTCAGTGTACACTGCTCGACATTGAAAATGCAACACCAGGAAGGAGTGGTCAGAAATTTATGCAAATTTTATAGTAGACGCACGTCACTGAGTTACGCGAATGATGTGAAATGCGCAGCTCTCCGTCGCACGTGAAGTAAGATATAAGGGAAGGAACGTGCAGAATGGGCAATGTTTGTGTCGTTATTTCTGCCAGACGAATTATCGAAGAAAGTTGGCTTTTGTACCGGAGGATACGTGTACTAGGAGAAAATGCCAGGCAGCCGTCAACGAAGGCACTTCCAGCAGATAGACGATTTTACGAGGGGTATGGTGATCGGACTGAGAAGGGCGGGTTGGTACTCTCCTGACCTGTCACCAATTAAACATGTGTGGGATGCGATTGGACGCCGTTGCCCCTACCTCGTTCAGAAGACGAACTGTGACAAATGGTTGAAAAGGAATAGAGAGCCATCTGTCAGGACACCTTCCGCACTCTTATTGACTCTATGCCTAGAGGTGTTTCTTCGTGCATCGCTGTCCGCTGTGGTCCTACATCCTACTGAGCCGACGCCGTTCTCGCTCTGTATTCTGACTATCATTTTGAAATAAAGATCACTTATTGCTGCTTGCTGTCTCTGTCTTTTTTCCAAATTTCATCACTTTCTTACCACTCCTTCTTGGTGTTGCATTTTCAATGTTGAGCAGTGTATTTTTTTAAAGCCCTGAAGCTTGGTGTATATGATATTTAAGTACGAAAGTATCATGGCTTGAGCCTTGGGTGTTGTCTGAAGACTGAAGAAAGAATCTCTGCTTTGGGATGGCAAGAATATACTAATTAATCTACCGAAATTAATCTACCGAAACCAGATATCTGAAACATTAACATCTTTATCATCTACAGATAACATCTGCTTAACCAAAAAAACCTCAGAATTTGACCTTGGCTAATTTAAATCGACCATGACAGAAAAGGATGCATTTTTTAACTGCTTTATAAATCTGGCAAATCTTTCCTACTACCGTGAAATAATACCTAAATCAGCAGTGAACTGTTATAAATTTGGTATAGTCAAATAACTTAGTAGCTCTTTAGCCGGGTTATTGCAGTGTGCTTCGGAATAAACACTATGGGATGTAATAAAATTTAAAGCGTGAAATTTGTTGCTCACCTCGTGGCGTCGTGAGGCAAAGAATCAGATTCCAGCGGGTCATAGAGATGATGGTGAGGATGATGATGATGATGATTATGCTCATGAGCTTGCAGTTCCCAACATCGAAGGGCTTGAG
The DNA here is from genome assembly GCA_000611955.2 of Stegodyphus mimosarum. Taxonomy (NCBI): domain Eukaryota; kingdom Metazoa; phylum Arthropoda; class Arachnida; order Araneae; family Eresidae; genus Stegodyphus; species Stegodyphus mimosarum. The sequence continues at coordinate 559,094 of KK120224.1, forward strand.
GAAGAGAAACTTTATTGATTTTTACATGACGCCAATCTCTGAAACGACCACAAATTAAAATTAAAGTACATGAATGCGTTTCCAGTATTAGTAATTCCAACGCAAAATAATGAAATTCGGTGACAAATACCTTTTCGTCAATCAAAAATTTCAGAATAAAATTTATAAATTAATTATCTAAAATGTAACTTACTTTTTAGACAAGACCATATGTGATATACAAGAAGGTGCAAATACAGCGCTAGAACGAAGAAAAATATTAAAATTTAAAATCGTGTAAACAATTTTTTACAAAAAGAAAACTTGAATTACTTTCTGACGTTAAATAAAATAGCATAAGAAAGGCATTTTTAAAAGAATAAAGAGTCAAATACTTAAGAGTAATTAAAGAATGATTACATGTGAGACTTTGAAGGTATTATCTTTAAGTGTAAATCGCGGAAGCAAAGTGAAAAGAGATTATATATAAATTCTTTATTGCCACCATTTCTAACGCATAGCAATGAAGCTCCTTACGTATGTTAGATATTAAGGTGGTTTAGAATGCTGTAATCTGGAACAGCTACTTCTGCCAAAAACTCAGATATAGCATTAATGCTATATTTCTCTATAGTGCAAGAAGTTGTAATTGTAATTAAATAAATTGTAATTGTATTGTAATTAAGAGTTAGTCCCATTAAGAAACCGAAAAATGGCCGTACATGCGTGTATAATTCCATAATTAATAAAAGGACCGGAGAATTTCATTAATGAGACGTTATTATATTAAGGTATTTGTATAGAAAGTATTTTTGAATTTTTTATAAGAATTTTATTTCCTAGTTTATATTTTACAATTAAAAAAAGCCTAAAACTTTGTAAAATATTAAAAAAGGCAAGCGTTTATTCTTATTTTATTTCTTAACATTGAAAAATAAGTACCAGAACATTTATAGACGCACAATACACTAACAAGAAAACAAACGAATATATCTATGATTTGCAAATTTGATAATGATTATGACATTCTGCAGAGAATGGATTATTCTTAATATTATGACAGCAAAATTAAAACTACAGTTGATACAAAACAATATCATAAAAATTTCATGACACTTGGTGTATTATCTGAATTTAACCCATGTAAGTCAAAAACTATTAATGTTTTAAGTATTTAAAGAGAAGTAGATTACGCTTAGATACAGTCCGCTATTCTTCATACATTCATTAAAATTTTATCTGCAAAATTTCAGAGAATTTCAACTTTCTGAAGAACAAGCGGTATGCGTTTTATCATCTTCAAACCTGTTATGCCTTACATTTTTAGTAACATTATTTTAATAAACCTAATGATCTAATCCTGTAATTTTATCATTTTGTCTTTGAAAAATAAGGCAATCATTCTACAGCGGTGAGAATCTCCGGCGTCATTTTCACTAATTTTTACGCATTTCCAAGATTTTGCACATTTCAAGGTTTTCTGCTTGCATCACCAAAATCCGAGAATTTCAGGATTTTTACTATCTTTTCCTTTAAATATATTTTATAATTGTTAGTTAATTTTATAGTTAAGTGATTTCAATAGTGTCTTCCGTTAACATTCGTGCAAAAAATGCACTGAAAACCAATCTTTTTACAAAACCCAAACAAGAGCATTGAACCTTAGCCCTTTCAATTAAAAAAATACCTCGTTTTTATCCAAGTGAACAAAATATATCATAAATAAGGTAAATTTACCATTTGGGATTTTTTTCGACAAAAGGTTTTCAAGCCAAAGGCTGGGATACATATGTCCCAACCGCAGTTAATGATGGGATACATTTGTCCCACACGTAGCGATCGACTTACTATAAGCGCACCTATTATTCTGGAGAACTTTATTATATGAAATAGATTTCACATCATATAGTACGCGGTAAAGCATTCTTTGCATAACCCAACATTACACATTGGGCAACTCATATTTGTTTTTTCTCTGTATTCATTTGCGAACAACGTGCACAGCGGTGTTATGATTTTCCGACTATTGGAAGATGATCCCCAACATTCAGGAGATTCTCAGTAGTTTTTAATGCAGTAATATTTTTTTAACTTTAGTGGGACATATATGTCCCGTTAGGAGCCAAAGGTTTAAGTTAAAGAAGACTCAGGTCATAGGCATTCAAGAATCTATGTGTTGGCGCTAATGATTGGCAATCCTGCTATTAATGAAACACCGAGTCAGCGACTGACTTTCTGGCATATGTAGTCTGAGGTTTTAGAAAGAAAGAGAATCACATAGAATATAATTTTTGATATTCGGCAACATGAGGATAAGCCACGATGAACATGAGGATGATTAAATTAATGCCTCTGAAAGATGCAAGTAGTATAGCAATTTCATGGAAGGAAGAATTTAATACTTTGCTGGAACTCCAATATACCAGTGGATTTTTCAAGAAACAACAGCTATAAAAAGCATTTTGGGAGAAAGCTGCATTTTAAATATATAAATGGTAATAGCAAAAAGGTTTACTTTGAATATCCAACTGAAATAATGCAAAAACAATAGACGCTGCTTAATGAGATCACGGTTAATATTATCATTCGAATATTACAATCGAACTGCCTAAGTCCCGCCCGTTTGCATACCAAAACATGGAGAATACTTCAAATCTTACTATTATCACCAATTCAGTTAATATGATCAAAATATCAAACACAATTTTTTAAAAAATAGAGGTATATTCGGCAAATAACGTCAGAGCAGATTATAAAAATTGGCAGCTGGCAGAGAAATGTCACCAAGTAATGGATTAAGTGATTAATTCCCCAACAGCTTGGTTTCGATTCTAAGTCTTAGTCTGGCGAAAATTTTGGCTAGCTCTACCGACTTTGAGAATGATCAGACGATTCGAGGAAAAAAAAATCCATGAAAACAAAGGTTTCTTTTTTTTTTTTTTTT
>KK120225.1:3380-22039 GCA_000611955.2 Stegodyphus mimosarum
AGATATGCACTATTATTTTTAAGATGGGGAAGGGACATATCCAAATTACAAAAGAAATGTATAGGGCTATTGTCATTTTAAAAAGTAATATTACCTTGTGGAGTTGAGATACTTGATTCCCCATAAAAAGGGGAAATCTGTGTGTCCGAGGTACTGCACTGATTAATAGAAACTTGGCTGCCGATTTCAAAGCTGTCATTACTTTCGAGAGAGACATTTATTTCTGCTGTTGTTGCCTCCTCTGGTAAGGAAATGTTTGATATTGATCTGGAATACAATGAATGCAATGTGTATCTATCTATCTATATATATATATAAACATATAAAAAGTTAATAAAAATTTCTGTTTAAAACTGCCAAAGAGTTCTCGACTTTTGCAGATAATTAGAAAGTATCTTAAAAGATTATATGAAAATACCATACTTGAAATAACAAGTTTTCATTTGAGCAGCTATTGAATATCACATGTTTTACATATATTAAGGAGTTTTAATATGATTTATGAAATATAAAATTGTTTCTTATTATGTGCCTTGCTAAACAGCTGTATTATATCTGGCTGTTGTGCTATAGAATTATTTTTGAATTTTGATTGAAACAATTTATTATCTGTTTATGAATTATAAAATGTTATGTAAAATAATTATTTTTTAAAATGAATGTAGTTTATTTCATCTACATTTGTAAGTTTCTTATGTATAATTCAGGTTTGTTTGCAAGAACAATCTTTAACGTCATCTTGTGATAAAATGCACCTCCTTCTTTTAAAAGGAAGAAATTAAATTAGAATCTAATCAACAGTTACAGTTTAGGAAGTTTTTACTGTTCAATTCTGTCTGTAAAAAAGTAGAGCAGTTGTTACTGAAAAATTGTTGCTTGTCTCTTCATATAATAGTTAGACCCACCAACAGCTGAATGGTTAAAGTTACTGAATGCTGGGAGTTTCATCTTCTGTTCTATTTCCGAACAGGCTGGCTGCATGGTTTTTGTCCATGTGTAATGTGAATACATGTGTAATATGAATACATCTCACAGTGGCTGAATCAAATTTTCTTTTGTGTGACCTTAAATCTGAGGCATCAATAGTAAATCTGTTTTAGCATATTATTAAGAATTTTGATTGAAAAATTTATTGCTACTGTGAAAGAATGATTAACTGATTTTTACCTTATTAATCAATGTCTTATGGTATTGTAATGGGTTGCAAGATTTTTCATAATGTGATGTTGCATATGTTTTACTCTTTTTTGTTATCAAATAAATAGAATATATTCCTAATCACATATTTCTTGTTTTGTAGTAGTGTTATGTATCATGATGTGATACTTTGATTTGTTTATAGAGTACATAACAGTATTTTTTTCAGATGCTAATAAAACCAGTGTATTTTATTTATTTACTTATTGCTTTAAAACAGGTTTTGAATTAAGGCTTTCTTTTTTTCCCCTTTTCAGTATGCACATAAAATTTATTTAAGCTATATTTATAATATATCAGTGAGATATATGTAAATGAAATAAGTCTGTTAGGTTAGCTACTTTAATAGAAAAAGAACTAAACTGAAATGATATACCTTGAAAACTTTTTATTGAGTTATGTTTTAAAGTATTTAAAAACATACTTTATCTTCTAATGCTTAATCTAATTTTTTTATTTCTTCAGTATTTAATATATTTTTGTTTACTTAGTACGTTTTCATTCAACCTCCAGTTTTTCGCATTTGCAGACTCCAATAACATATTACTTGAAATTCTGCTTCTCTTTTGTCCAAACACATGAATCATTCTATTGAACACAAATAGATTCAGAATCTCTAGAAATCAAACAAACAATCCACAGCAGAATTTTTAAGGTTGCCTTTCAATTTAGGAATTCATAATTAAAGGATATGATTTCTTTAGCCTGCTACTAGTCATTCAAATTATACATAAATTAATGGAATATATCTTCAGATAGTGTTGCAAATTATTGCTGTTCATGAAAACTATAAATAATCGAATTTCCATTCTGAGATCTGTTTGAAAATATGTAGATATTTTCAAGTAACCGAAAAGTGTATAAACCTGACTACATTCACTTCACATAAAAATGTTTGTATGTATCAGGCAGATTTTTCGCTTTTCACTGGAATGATAAACTATTAAAAAAATAAAAATTAATTCAGAAAAGAAATTTTGTACATCTTAGATTAGAAAACTTAAAACTGCCTAAAGAACTTCAAATGAACAAGATTACATAAATTAGATTTTGTTATTTAATGATCCTAAATTTCTTGAAATGAAAGTCATGATGAAAATGTATATCAGCAATATACATAATAACACATATATATGCATGTGTGTGATATGTATAAAATAGTAGTATCTTTCTTGGTACTTTTCCATGAAAGACACTAATGTCTCTAACTGATGAGAAGTTATCCGAGATGACCGCTTCTTTTTAAAATTTATTTTTAAAAGGAGATGGAAAAACATACGTTGTTTACTGAACCATTGTTACCATCTGTTTAAAAAAAGAAAAATTAAAATTATGATATTTTTCAAGAAGTCTTCTCACTGGTTGTTGTACTATCGTTTGACGTCAAAATGTGGGCGGTGCGAAGGAGGAACTTCTACCTCGGCAAAAGCCTTAACGTTTTGTATTGTAGAGGTGCTTGAGAATTCCAGTTTTTGATCAGTTGTTTGTAGCATTCGAACAAGCAGGAGTAGCCTGCTACATCCTTCTCGTATCGAGATCTCATAACACGCTAGGAGACTATGGCCCCAGTTCTTCATATCCTGCCGTGGTTGCTTGTGGAAGACCATTACTAGAGTTGGAATAAACAAAGTAAGCACGTGCTTAGGGTATCAAGGCAGGGCAGCATTACAAAAAGGTGCTTAAAGACTCAAGGAAAGGGGTATACAAAGGCACCACAAGAATAAATTTCTCACTGCAGGTTTTAGCAGGGAATACAAGCGCAGTTAAACCAAGATCGAGAAAGAGGCATTATACTATAAGTGTGTGGTGACACCAAAATCTTTCAATTGCTTAGAGCATATAAAAGTCTTAATATAGCATTGAGCATTACTAAACCTTCAGATAGCTGTTCCCTTTGTTCAAAATGTAATCCAAATTCTTAACATGATGTGTAATCATTGGCCACACTATGGCCTTCTTTCAACCTTCCAATGATTCCACTTCAGGCAAAGTCGCTGAGATATTGTCTACAGAACTCTCACACTGAGACTACAATTCAATGTTATTCAAACTGAATACACTGTGTCAACTTCCTTTGATGTATTGAGCATCACCTTTATCATGCTTTATATCCTCTCTACATCCCCGTAGATGTCGTACTACGTATATGCACATGCTGTACCATACCAGACCCTAAGGGATCTATTTGTTGCTTCTTTTTTGTATTGACATTACATTAATTTCTCCATTTCATTTTCAATTTTTATACTTCAGTATAGAACTGATCAGCTTTCGTGGATGACTTCCTAAATCGTAATATTTTACAGTAAACAAACAAATGGGAATCCACAGATGGAAATCACGTGCAGCCAAAGTCAAATAGTACTTATCCCTGAAACTACATAACTAATTTTTTCTTTCCTCATCGCTACCCTTCGTGTGTTAAATTGGAAGCACATTCGGCTGGCAATTGGGAAGTCCAGAGTGCGAATCCCAGGAAGGTCATTCGCTAATATTTTCTGTTCCAAGTAAACACCTAAAGGCTAACAAATGGTTCTCAAATGTAATACATGACAATTCATTACCACCACCCCAGTTGCCATTTAAATGGGAAAGAATGTAAGGAATTTTCTTTTTTCTTAACCGTGCCTTCATGATGGAAGCACTTCTGGATTGTAATCTTGAAGCTCCGATTTTGAATTTGGGATAGGTCATTTCTAATATTTCTTGTTTTTTGCTCCTAAATAAACCTATTACTATATGTTGCCATTCTATGGTGTTCTATGCTCATTTACTACCACAGTTGCAAATACAGCTACCAGTGCTGTAATGTCAAGGGTACCCTGTTACACCAAATTTGAATCATTAGCATCTGTGTTTATACATAGCTCAGTTGTTTTGTTTCTTAGCTGTAGTTTATGTGCATGCACTTCTTTCTCATAAGCGTATTTATTTTAATATGGATCTTTTGTAAAAATAACTCAACTGTACTATTCAGACTTGCATATGCAAGCTCGTTTGCTCTAGGAAGAGAAAATAAAACTAAAACGGCTCTTCCTTAGAACATTTCAATTGACTGTGTATCCCATTCACATGCATTGCTGTAGCACCAGATGTGAAATTTAAATCGACAACTTCATTTGGAAGTTAAAAAATGAACATCTGTACACTATGTATCAGACACTACACACTTTAATGCATGTTCAGATGTTTAATTAGTATAGCAAAAGTCCTGAGGGCTATCTACTTAAAGGAAGAGATGCCTTCTTCGAACACTTTTTGAATGAAAAATTCCTTGTATTCATGTTAAAAATGTAGAAAACTGTAAAAATAGAGATATAGTTCTTTTATATACTAGAGATATAGCTTTCTCATTTGATACAATTCAAACCTAGTTTGTATCACCAGTATTCTGTGGTCTTACCTATTCAGGAACTGGTTGGATTTTTCTTAAAGCATGATTTTGCTTTATGTCTGCATAATAGATATTAGTCACACAGCAGATTACTATCAGACATATAAAATATAGTGATATCAGTGAAGGAAATTTAAAAAGAATAATTCCAATTCGCAACAAATTTTATATGCAGAGAAATAACACTTTGAATTTTACCCACAGAAAAAGCATTTAGAGCACTTTTGATGAGTACAGTTAATTGGTGTGTTTGTGTGTGTTTTAATCAGTGAGCTGTTCTAAAAGATTTTTCATGGAATGATCAGACATTTGCTAATCTCTCAACCAGATATTTAGCAGCATTTTTCATCTGACGTCTGAGAGAAATTTAAATTAAGCTATACATATTTTTAAAACAGGGCATATAAATACAAATTATATTTTATATTTGCCATTATACAGAAAAACTGGCTAAATAAACAGAAAATCTGTAAAAATATATCCTCCCATCCCACAAACAAAAAAAATGATGAATACTTATAATCTTAAAATGAACTCAATGATTGCACACTATAGTAATAACAGTTTGTTCAAAATGAAGTAGATAATTATATATGCAATATTTTACTTTACAAATTTGTTGAGAAAATCATAGTAATCATCAGGCTAAGAAATCTAATCACATCATTTCACATTACCGTCCATGCACACCAATCATATAATCATCCAGCTAGTTGGAGAAAAATGGCGAGGTCATGAATTTGTTTTGTTTTTATTAATTCTCCTGATACGAAACTCAGCCGGATCAGATCCACAAATTTAATTGTAAATGCATTGAGTAATATCTGTCATTGGCAAAGGGCTTGCACACGCTGTAGATGACAGTACAAATTTAGCCAGGAGCTGGCTATATTTATCCTCGGGATACAGACAGAGGACCAATGTGCAGGTTTCAAAAATACGTCTTTAGAATATTTTATTAAAATAAATAATGTGATGTTTAATTGTTCTATTATGAAAAATGAGCACTATTTATGAACAGGTTAAAATACTTAACAGTAATTTATCATCAAACACAAAACAAGGTTTTACTACCATGTTTCTAGTTTTGATGACATACATCATTCAGTATAAAGCTAAATGAGTAAATTATAGATATCTCTTGACTGTGCATCTGGTGAGCTTGGATATTCAGATAAAAAGTATATTTTATTACTTATAATATCTTATTCAATTTCTTATTAAATATTAAATAATAATTCTTAAGTAGCTAAGAATGAATGAATTTATGAAAACAATTATCTCTACCTTCATAATAACTGACATTAAAGGTTTTTTTAAAATTTAATATAATTGCTTCCAAAATGCATTTTAAGTGAGAATAGGCCACATCATGCTAAAATAGTTTGTTCTAAAATTCCAATCATAAGCACAAATATATGAGTAAAAAAAAAAAAAAAATTCTGACATCAAATACAATACTGCTTAGTTTCATTGTAGCACTTGCATTCTGTTCAGTATTAAGTGAAAACATCAAAGTTTTCAACATTACAGATACAGAAAGTATATTAAAAATGTACATGATAATAGTATACAATCCCAACATGCGCAATTCATCAATTAAATTTTACTTTATTTATTATACAGGGTGACAATTATTGAAATATATGAAATAAAACATTGATTATTTAAAAACTACTGAGTGCACAAACTTTAATCAACATGAAAACGTCACTACAGATATTCAGATTTAGGTTATGACATGTTCGATATGCCTGCCTTTTTTGGCTATGACGTGCCGCAGATGAATAGCAAAATTCTGCAGGACCTGAAGTGTCGGAACATCGGTGCTGTTGATGACCTCCTGAATAGCAGTTTTCAGCTCAGCAATAGATTTGGGGTTATTTCTATACATATTGTCTTTAATATAGTCCCACAAAAATCAGACACGTGTTCAGATCCAGAGAATACGTTGGCCAAGTGAGTCCCATTCCAGTGGCTTCTGGGTACTCGAGAGCCAGAATGTGGTCCCCAAAGTGCTCCTCCAGGACATTAAACTCTCTCTTGATCCGATGGGGTGAAGCTCCATCTTGCATGAACCACACCTTGTCGAAATCAGGAGTATTTTGAATAATTGGGAATACAGTCAAATATGGAAAATCCGCATTGCCTCTCAAAATACAAACACTGAATTTATAGGTTCCAGAAACTGCAGAATGGAAAATGAAATATCGAAGAAAAAATATTTATACAATAATGATGTCATAATTACCGAATAATAATGATTCTGTGTTAGTGGCAGAAAAAAAATATTAGCCCAGAAGAGGTTTTTAGTATGTATGTGTATGTTTTTAGTATGTGTTTAGTATATATTTTTTAGTATGTGTTCAGATGAGCCAACACTGGCATATCAGATAACCGATGATGAAATCATTGGCTCTGTTTTGAACTCGCCACAGCAAGAAAACGATTCTGACTCCGACACAGATAATGAATTTGATAGGAGTGAGAAAATATCTTTTAATGAGGGTATGGAACATGATGATGAAAAATACTTAAAATATTTAGAACAACAGAGCTGTGTCACAGAGCAAAAGATTATGATCCTGTAGAATTTACAAAAAGAGAAAAAAAAAATACTCTTGAGTACATAAAGTTTTAAAACAAACCTCTGTCAGAAAGATTTTTGAAACAAGTAAAAAAAAAAGAAATATTTTACGCTCTATTAAAATCCCTTATTTTTACACGTCTCTAGTGTATATGTCCTTAATGCTTACACGTATATGTCCTTAATACTTAATATTAACATCAAATTCCTGTTCATCAATTCTCTCGACAATAGTGTTGGCGAAACACAACCATTGTTCCATGGCCCTTAATGGCTGATGTGTTTGAATTTTGTATGGGAAGAGGTGCAGTTCTACAACAATTTGTTGCAGTGCCTTCTGGTTGATTCTTACCTGTCGTGCAGCTCATCTGATCAATTTCTTTGGGTTGGTTTGAAACACAGCAAGTGTCCTCTCAATATTTTCAGGCGTGTCGACCGACACTACCAACACTGTCATCACAAACACTACCAGTTCTCTCAAACTTGTGAATCAAATTCTTGATTGTTAGCACACCTGGACCATTGTCTTCAGCTTGGTTGGGAACTTCCTTTGAGCCGCAATCGGGTTGTTATTGCTCGCATACAGGCCTTCACAAGCGCTATATGCTCAGGCACGCTGTACCGTGACATTTTCACTTGAAAATGGTCGACAATAACAAGTTGCATGCGCATACGCATACTAGTTCCCATCATACCCTGCGGCCAACCACGAAGCTTGAACTTCATCATACAACTCGTTCAGAAGTTATGATGGTTTTATTTCATATAGTTCAGTAATTGTTACACGGTACGTATTTTTGCAAATCATAAGAAGCTTTTGATAAGTTTTTGACTGATTTTTGTGATCAAACACTCCAAGACTTCCAGGGAGGGGTGCTTTCATGGAGATTGCTTTAAGGCAAACTGGACTGCATTCATGTTACCCATGGAAAAATTATGACAATGCCTATGCAGCCAGCTTACTCATCAGGATTTAAGATATCAGCGTTCAGTTTCTCATCAACTTGTCTACTGGCACATGGCAGGCTCTTGAAATGTATTGTTACGTGCGTACGGGTTTGTTATATATTGAATGCACAAGTCGTTAAAAAGGTAACAAAAATTTATTCTTTCCACAAGAAATAAATTAAAATGCAGAAATATTTCTTCACAGATCTTCGCACAATATCACAATATCTCAAACGTTTAGCAAAAACTCAGTTCAAAACAGATAAAATAGTTCTATCTCACAGCGAAATCGCTACAATGAATACAGCTTTAAGTAAACAAACAGCAGTTCGCTTTTTACAGCTACAAGTATAACAGCAACAACAACAACAACTAACTAACTGAGATGAGGTGTTTCACCTCGGCTTTTATAAGCTTTTTTAATTATCAGTAGAACAATCACGATTTTTCTAGATTTTTCTGGATGGCAACAGTAATTACGAGATATTTATTTATTAAGCATTAAATGCACGCGCTCTTTTATTTTTATTGTTATTTTTTTTTTGACGTAGCTTTCTCTTCAAAAATCGTCTGCGTTGCTAAGGCAACATGAAGCAAATCTAATTACAATTCTAAATAAATAGCCAAATAAATGTGAAATTCGTAACATTACCCCCTTCCCAAGGACTGCACGTCCCGGGCAGTACAATCCCTGGACAGGAAGCCAAACTTACAACTAAAGCATCAGTGCTATAATAAACATTACTTTATAATAACAAAATAAACAATAATTAAAATAAGTGACTTTCAGCAAATTAAATTCTATCCAACGCGAAATACAATTCAAATACTAAGTACAAATACTATCAAATACAAATGCTATTAAACACAAATACTTATCAAATACTACTACTTAACAAATACAAATCAAATACTAAATACAAATAGGACCATGGTCTTATACTATGTACATTACTATTTACAATTATATACACTACGTACTATGGCCATAGTAATGAACTAACCTGTCGTAATGAACGACTTTAGGTTTAGAGTTCGATGACTTACGGATCCGAACCACGACGTCGTTCAGCCTGTTTAGGACTGTGTAAGGACCATCCCAAGGTGATTGTAGTTTCGGAGAAAGTCCTTTTCGACGAGTCGGATTCCATAACCACACATTGTCTCCTTCGTTGAAACGATGTCCAGTAGCTCTTGTGTCGTAGCGGGTCTTCATCTTCTCCGTCGCCAAGTTGACTCGCTCTCGTGCAAAGTTATGCATCACTTCAAACTGGGCCTGGAGATCTTGAATGTATTCCTCAGGCGATGAAGGCGCATCCGGAGGACGATCAAACAAAAGATCACATGGCAAACGAAGGTCACGACCGATGAGCATCTGGGCTGGAGAATTGCTGGTAGTCTCAGGTTTCTCTTCGATCTCAGTATGATTTCGGCCTCTTTCTGAGCAGGGTATTTCAGAAGACAGGTCGGCGTTTCGTGGTGAAGATCCTTTCTGAGGATCAATAGTCATGGCCTCAAACACTGAAAACAGTTTGTTGTTTTTGAAGTCTAAGCAAAAATTATATTTCCTTAAAAAGTCCAATCCTAGAATGCAGGGGTCTGTAATATCCGCCACATATGCTGTGTGATGGTAGGTGGCACTTCCAAAGGTGATGTTTGCATTTAACTTTCCTTCTACATCAATTTTCTCGCCGGATGCAGTCTGGAGAGTAACACAGGATGGCGTCCAAATCAGTTTTTCCTTAAATTTTTGAGCTAAATCCTTCCGAATTATGGTAACATTAGCTCCTGTATCAATGATCATGCTGCAAGGAACTCCGTCGATATGCCCATTAATGGATAGTCCATTACTCTTGCCACACACTGCAGAAATCTTGAGCGCTTTAAAACGGGGTTGTTCACTATCACTCAAACTCTGCTCCGCGATATGATCATTAATTTGCTTCTTGGGTCATTGCTGGGAAATTATCTTACTTTCTGTGCTCTGGGGTGTTCTGTAGTTCCTTCATAGGTGGCCTTCAGCTCCGCAGTTCCAGCATTTTGGTTCTTTGTCATTACTTTTCCATCTCATGGCATTTAATTTTCTGTTTATATCGTCCATCTTATTTTCCGAGCTATTGAACATTCGGCAGTTCCTTCGCATGTGCCCTAAAATACCGCAGTTCCAGCACTTTACTGTCGGTTTCCTATCACCAATATTCCACTGCAAGGCATTCACTTGTCTTGTTAAATCATCTAAACGAGCCATCAACTGATCCACTGGCTCGTGGACTCGCACAGCTCTGAGTGGGTGGTGACCTTTACGAGTTGCTTGCTGAGCTACTTCGAACTTCATGGCGTACACTAGAGCGCTTTTTATATCCTTCACATCTGCCATTCGCAGTGCTTGCTGTATTTCAGGATCCCGGATGCCGTCGATGAAGTATTGCAGGGACAGGATTTCCCTTGTTTCTGTCGGGCACTCCGAAAAGGCGAGGTGGGACAGCCTTTCAACATCCGTGGCGAGCTCCTGGAGTGTTTCCGTAGGCTTCTGTTGACGGGATTTTAACTGAAGCCTGCTGTAATCTTTTAAACACTTCTCTCCAAAACGCAGCTCTAAAGCACCGGACAGAGCTTCGAAATCTAGCCTTTTGTTTTCGGGAAGAGTCTGAAGGATGTCCGCTGCGTCTGCTCTCAAAGAAGCCGCAAGGTGACAGGCCTTAGCTTGGGAATCCCATCCATTTGCTTCCGCAACTATAGAAAATTGTGTCTTATACACTTGCCAGGAGGTCTTCCCATCATATGTCGATAGCTTCAGAGAAGGATGTGCAGGCATGGCTAGGAATTTAAAAGTATCCGAATTCCTTCCTGCCGTCGCTACGAATTTCTTTAAAGTATCAACTTCTTTGGCAACTGCGGAAACTTTGTCATCAATTTGTTGTTCCACTGCAGAAACTCTTTCTTGAATTTGTTCTTTTCACAGCAGAACTCTGTAATCGATTTGTTGTTCTACGGCAGAAACTCTCTCTTCTATTTGTTCTTTGACAGAAGAAACTTTATTTTCAACCGCGTCTATTCTGCCTTCCATAGTCTCAAATTTATTTTCTATTATGCAAGTAATTTCCTTTTTCATTTCTTCTAGACTTGCTTTAACGGCTCTCATATCTTCCTTAACGGATTCTTGACCCAATTTCATCTCTTGAGCCATTTTCATCTGATCTTTAACAGATTCCTGAACAGCCATCATTTCTTCCTTAACGGATTCTTGACCCAATTTCATCTCTTGAACCGTTTTCATCTGATCTTTAACAGATTCCTGAACAGCCTTCATTTCTTCCTTAACAGATTTCTCCATCTTTTCTTGAACAGAATTCATTTCATCTTTAACAGATACTTGGCCAGCTTTAATTTCTTCTTTAAATGCAGCAAAGGCTGCCATGAATTGCCTTAATTGTTCTTCCATTGCTCTAGTTAATGGCATTCAAAAATCCCACTTCTGACACCAAAAATTGTTACGTGCGTACGGGTTTGTTATATATTGAATGCACAAGTCGTTAAAAAGTTAAGAAAAATTTTATTCTTTCCACAAGAAATAAATTAAAATGCAGAAATATTTCTTCACAGATCTTTGCACAATATCACAATATCTCAAACGTTTAGCAAAAACTCAGTTCAAAACAGATAAAATAATTCTATCTCACAGCGAAATCGCTACAATGAATACAGCATTAAGTAAACAAACAGCAGTTCGCTTTTTACAGCTACAAGTATAACAGCAACAACAACAACAACTAACTGAGATGAGCTGTTTCACCTCGGCTTTTATAAGCTTTTTAATTATCAGTAGAACAATCACGATTTTTCTAGATTTTTCTGGATGGCAACAGTAATTACGAGATATTTATTTATTAAGCATTAAATGCACGCGCTCTTTTATTTTTATTGTTGTTATTTTTTTTGACGTAGCTTTCTCTTCAAAAATCGTCTGCGTTGCTAAGGCAACATAAAGTAAATCTAATTACAATTCTAAATAAATAGCCAAATAAATGTGAAATTCGTAACAGTATTATCTGCAAATATGAAATCCTTCTGTATTTATATAAAAAGTTAAATATTCATATATTTAATATTAATGACAAAACCCATTTTTATACATGACAGTCGACAAATTATAAGTAATCCTCAACTTATAATGAGTATTGCTCCAATGGTCCCATCATACATTCATACTGATGTAATGCAGGATTATAATAAAATAAGACCTTGGTATGTTTGATAATATTGTTATGAATAAGGCTTCTGTTTCATATGAAAATGGTTTATGAATGTATTAATTATACATTCATAAACCTGAATAGTTAATTTGAATAATAATAAAAACATGTAATATTATCTGACATTTATAAGCAATTTATTTGCATACATTCACATGCATATTATAAAATTAATACATACACTTCCCTTATATTAGTTGACATCAACAAAAACAAAGTTCTTTTAATTAAAATAATGGATGAGTAATTGTTACTCATTTGGAAAAATTATTGTAAAATACCACTTAGTGAATAATTATAATTCAGTTATGATCAGAATCCTACAAAAACAATGCATGTATGCATAAGCTGTTTATATTTTACTATAAAATAAACTTTTGATCTGGACAACTGCATACTTTTAGTTCAAGATGCTTTTTGAGTTAATGGAAATTGCAACACCATGAAGGAATTATGCAAATTTAACCAAACTTACATAAAATGTAAAGTGAGGTAAGACATACAAATGATTGGAATTACAAAGGGATTATGCATGCATGAAATGAAAACTGGCAGTTGTAAAGGACTGTAAAGTTGTGCTGAAATCTGTTTATCATCCTCTGTCTGTGGTGAACATTTAACTTGTGGTCAATATACCTTGTCAACAGTGCAGGATGCCATACCAACAACTAACGGAGTTTGAATGAGGCCGTATCGTTGGTATGTGAGAGGGCGGACTTTCGTATCAAACAATCGCAGCCCACATGCAGGATAAGGCCACAACAGTGATGCATGTTTGGAAGAAAAGGACAAAGAGAACCAAACAAGGCGAAATTCTGGCAGTGGGGCACACAATAACACAATGGCACAGGATGCCAAACACTTCATCCACATGGCTGTGATGGATTGTACAGCATCCTCCGATATATTAGCACAATGTTGGAGAATGGCTACAGGAGCTAGCTGCAGCAGACATGTCGCAGTTGCGTGGAGCTAGCTCCACGGTTTGTTGCTGTCTGCTGCAACATGAACTGCATTCAAGAGTTCTTCTACACAGAATTCCTGTCGCTGAGTAACAGATGCCTTCAACTTCAGTGGGCATGGCAACATAGTGCATGGCGTACCCTATGGCAACAAATTGTTTTCTCCGATGAATCTCACTACAATCTGGAGTACAGTGATGAAAGAGTATGCAACAGACGTTTCAGAAGGTAATGTCTACTCCCATAGTGCATTATTCAGCGTCATACTGCACAAACACTTGGCATTATGGTGTGGGAAGCAATTGGGTATAATTGTCGATCCCATTTATTGCAGATCGCGGGCAACCTCAACAGTGATTGCTACATAAGGGAAGTTGTGCAACCAGAGGTCTTTCCCATTCTTCGACGCATTCCGGTCGCTGTATTTCAAATGCACATGTTTCTCAGAGTGCACAAACCTTCATTAGGATATAACAGGTTTTACTTCTTCCATGGCCTGCTTATTTCCCAGATATGTCGCTTGTTGAGCATGTCTAGCATTTCATCGGTCAGCAACTTGCTTGTACAGCTGGTGGGGCACACACTGAAACTAAACTTTGGCATCAATTCGAAGCCAAATGAAATGCCATTCCTCAGGATTGCATTCAAAACCTATATGGGTTAGTCTATATTTTAGGGTGCCCCTTGGATTATCACCAAGTTGTTTCATTTATCGCCAAACTGTTGTTTTATTTATAGTAACATGAGTAGTTGACTGTTATGGAAACCCTATTATGACGTGACTGGTTGCGTGATTGCGGTGAATTTCACTGATGGAAAAAAATATTTGTAAGGGCTTATTTCTGCGTTCGATGTTAGGTAGGAAGTATGTTGCTTATTTTGTACTGTACACCATAAAATGGATGTATGTGATGAGATTAATGTGAAGTTTCTGTGAACAAAAGTGAAAAAAAAAAGCATTAATTGACTGCTGTGTAAATGAAGGTTTACTTAGTAGTCATTATAAGTGCCTTGTTTGTATTAAGGAAACGCATATGGACAAACGTCAAAATTGTTCAGATGGCTTTTGTCGCAAGAAATGTCGCCGACAGTCTGGCACAATGGAGGATATTTTTTACTCTTATTTTTGTGAATTTATGCGATGACGGCAGTACGCATATTCTAGTTCAGATAATTTCAGATGAGTTTTTGGATGCTGTTAAGGAATTTTGTGTGCTACTGACTAAAGAGACACAAATTTCTAAATATGGTAAGTCGATATTTCCTTTTTGTGGTGTGTATATGCAATAAGATGTATTTCCTTTTTTATTTTATTTCATTGTGTGATTTAAAATGCAGTTTTATTGAGCTTCAATTGGGTACAAATTTTGTTCAGTTTTCGTGATGAGTAACTTTCTTTTAACATTAAATGACATCATCATTCTCCTGACTTTTTTTAAGTGAAAATAGATGGATGTGTACATGGACAAAGTAAAAGCAGTGTGCAATGCTGAGTTTATGCATTCTTTGACTTGTTATTTTGGTTTTGTGTAGCGGCAATTTTGAAATTGTACCTTACTGGCCAATTGCTAACTTTTGCCAAGGGGCACTCTTAAATATATTTTTACCCCTATATGATTCAATGCTACGACGTGTACAAGCTCTCACCATTCAGCATGGCAGACACAAAAAGTACTGATTTCTGACTTTGTTTTGGTTTTTTGCCTTGTAAATTTGGTTGTTTATTTGTAGCACTATCAGTAATGTATCAGTAATGCACTATCAGTATGTGGAATAAATTTCATGAATTTCTGAAAATTCCTTCATGGTGTTGCATTTTTCACAGTCATTAGTGTTTTTACAGCTTCCAGTGCCTGTTAGCTTGAAGATAATTTTTTATTTCTATTGCAATAATGATTTGTTGCTAAGCACAGTCTTTAATAACACTTATATAGGACAAAAAATTAGTCACCTCTAGAGATGTCACTTTAATATCATGCCACTCTTCCTCCGGTTCTGATGGTTCTTCATTGTCAGACAATTCCATCAAACTATTCTGGAGGAAGCTCTACATTTATAGAATTATTGCTATCATCTTCAAAGGCAGAATTCCATGATATCTTTAGGTTTCTTCAAAGAAGGAAGCTTTTATCAATTTTTCTTTTTTCCCGCACAATGCAATCATAAAATGTTTCTTGAAATTCTAGTCATTATCAATTGTAATCTTCAAATGGAGCTTTACCAATTTGTGTCCATTGCACACATATAAATTACACTGACCCCCCCCCCAAAAAAAAACTATTATCGTAATGAACACTCACCAATATTATAAAAGAACACCATGACCAAAATCAGCCTTGATCCACTATGTCTAATCTGTTTTCAAAACTCACGTTTCCCTTTTGTGATAAGAGATGAGTGGAATGGAAAAACGAACATGTGCTTAACATACAGCACATGAGCGATCATTTTAGGTTCTTCTCTACAAACAAAAACCCCTTTTTTCAAATTTTTTCGATATCTAATGATTTGTTACATACCTCTAACAAGAGGTTTCTCTTCGATGTCGATACATGAATGGTCATTTAAACTACCCTCTAGTACAAATGATTTTCTACATGTGAGGTTCCTTTCCTATATGAATATGCATATGCTTGGTTAATTTACCCTTTTGTCCAAATGATGTATTACATACCTTACACACATGAGGTTTCTCTCCTGTGTGAATCACCATATGTTCATTTAAATACCTCTTTAATCTGAATAATTTGCTACATACCTCACACATATGAGGTTTCTCTCCAGTATGAATAAGCATATGATTATTTAAATCTGCTTTTCGTCTAAATGATTTGTTACATACTTCACACACATGAAGTTTCTCTTCTGTGTGAATAAGCATATGGTTATTTAAATAATACTTTTGTCCAAATGACATATTACATATTTCACACACATGTGGTTTTTCTACTGAGTGAATAAACATATGCTTCTTTAAATTAGATTTTTGTCTATATGACTTGTTGCATACCTCACACACATGAGGTTTCTCTCCTGTGTGAATAAGCATATGCTTGTTTAAATCACCTTTTTGTGTGTATGATTTATTACATACCTCACACACATGGGGTTTCTCTCCTGTGTGGATAAGCATATGCTTGTTTAAAGCACTCCTTCGTGCAAATGTCTTCTTACATACAACACACACATAAGGTTTCTCTCTGGTGTGGACAAGCAGATGGTCGTTTAAACCATGCTTTACTCTAAATGACTTATTACATACCTCACATACATAAGGTTTCTCTCCTGTGTGAATAAGTGCATGTTGATTTAAATGACTTTTTTTTCTAAATGACATCTTGCACTCCTCACATACATAATGTCTCTCTCTTATGTGGATGAGCATATGCTTGCTTATTTCAAGCTCTCGTCTAAATAACTTATTATGTTCCTTGCACACACCAGGTTTCTCTCCTGTATGAATATGCATATGCTTGGTTAATTTACCCTTTTGTCTAAAGGATGCATTACATACCTTACACACATGAGGTTTCTCTCCTGTGTGAATTACCATATGCTTATTTAAATACCTCTTTAGTCTAAATAATTTGTTACATACCTCACATATATGAGGTTTCGATCCAGTGTGAATAAACATATGATTATTTAAATCTGCTTTTCGTCTAAATGATTTGTTACATACTTCACACACATGAGGTTTCTGTTCTGTGTGAATATGCATATGGTTATTTAAATAACATGTTTGCCCAAATGACATACTACACATTTCACACACATGAGGTTTTTCTACTGAGTGGATAAATATATGCTTCTTTAAATTAACAGTTTTGTCTAAATGACTTATCACAAACATGAAGTTTATCTCCTGTGTGAATAAGTGTATGTTGATTTAAATGACTTTTGTTTCTAAATGTCATCTTACACTTCTCACACACTTTATGTCTCTCTGTTGTGTGGATGAACATATGCTTGCTTAATTGATCCTTTATTCTAAATAACTTATTACATTCCTTGCACACATGAGGCTCTTCTCCTGTGTGAATACACATATGTTTGCATAACTCACTCTTTTGTTGAAATTACCTTTTACATTCCTCATATACATGAGGTTTATCTTCATCATGGATTAGTCTATATATGTTTAAATCACATTTTTGACTAAATGGTCTGTTACACAGCTACATAAAATTTATCTCCTGTGTGAATAAGCATACACATGTTTGAATTACATTTTCATTTAAATGAATGATAACATATCTCACACACACGACGTTTCTTCCCTGTGTGACTATGCATGAAAATCTTTTAAAATATTTCCTTTCCCAAATGATAAGTTACATCGCTCTAGATATGCCCTATACACATAAGTATAACATTATGGTCTTGATATCACATAACTAATTACATACTGCAGGATGTTGTTCGCTTTTTGCACAAAGTAAAATGGTTTGGCTAACAGAAATTTTACCCCAGCTTTCAAATTTTGCTCAAATAAACGTATTACATTACTTGTAAACACGCAGTACTTAGCCATACCTAGAACGTGATATACGAATGCCATAAGCCACGAACATATGAAAACTAAGTTCGTTATTTTTATAATAACTATGATTTTTTGGCAGAGTATATATATGACTTTAATAATGAATTTACGCGGTTCTCTTGTGTATGCTACTTTTCATTTTCTAGAGTTGTTAAGCAATGCTTAACAGTTTGAAGAACTTGCATATTTTAAACTGCTAACGATATTATACATTTCGCCATAAATATTATGCAAAGTATTTTGCTGTAGGAAAAGTACATTTAGTAGTATTACTTGGATACTTAAGTTGTTATACTGGGTTTCTACAGTTTTAGAACTGTAAGTAGTATTATCAAAATTTGCTACCAAGATATACATAGTAGACAGATGCCTTGTTTTGCCCCCGCTACGTGTTTCTGCCCGCAGAAGGAAAAAGGGAGCAACTATATGACATTAATAATTTAATGTCATATATTACAAATATACATATTTACAAATATATGACATTAATAATTTAATGTCATATATTTATAAAATCATTCTATGTAACACATTTGTTGAACATAAACAGTTAATCAGTTTTATGTCAATAGTTTGTGTTAATTAGTGCTTAGAAAATTTGGATATTGTTCGGAGAACAGCCTTGACGCCAAAAAGGGGAGAAACAGCCCTTTGTGGTATAGCAGGCAATGGTTGTCATTCGATGACGTATTTCTTGTAGGGAGACAGCCGGGGTACTTTTCCCTTGCTAAGGGATTATCTGCAGTAGGAAATCGGGATATGTAAACGGAAAGTA
>KK120226.1:0-47291 GCA_000611955.2 Stegodyphus mimosarum
TCTGCTTAAAACATCTGCCACAACATTTTCTTTTCCCGGCGTATGTTTAATTATTAGATTATATTTTTGTAATTTAAGTGCCCACCTTATTAATCTGGGTGATAACTTTTTCCCAGAGTAGAGTCTAGTGACCGCCGCGTGATCGGTATGTACAGTTACTGGAGAACTTCCAAGGAAAACACGAAATTTATGTACTGCTGATAAGAGTGCGAGAGTTTCTCTTTCTGTGGCCGAATAGTTTCTCTGGGTTTCATTTAATGTTCGACTGAAAAAGGCCACGGGTTGCCCATTTTGAGAAAGCACTGCCCCAATCGCAAAATCTGAAGCGTCCGCTGAAATTTGTAGTCCTTTATCCCCCTCCGGAAATTTTAAGACGGGGGCTTCAGTGACGGGGGCTGCTGACCACAAAAACCACCTAGCTTTCTTTCTTTTCAACTTTAGCAGCGGCTCAGCTATTTTGGCAAAGTCTTTATTGAAGGACCGATAGTATGAACACATACCAGGAAACGACGATAACTTCTTCGCTGTTTTAGGAACAGGATAATTTTTAATAGCTATTATTTTTGACTGATCCGTTTCGATTCCATTTTGGGAAATTTTAAATCCTAAATAGCGTAGCTCTTTTGCGGCAAATTTACATTTGGACGCATTTATCTTCAAACCGGCTTCATTTAACAATGAAAACACTTTTCTTAAATCTTGTAAGTGTTGTTCTAAATTACTACTCGTAATTATAATATCGTCTAAATATATGAAGGTATTTTTACCAAGGACCGGTCTTAAGACGATGTCCATACATCTTTGGAAAGTTGCCGGCGCGCCGGATAAACCAAAAGGCATTCTAAGAAATGCGTACGTGCCAGACTTAGTTATGAACGCGGTTTTGGTGACGTCTTCGGGTTTTACCCCCATCTGAAAATAGCCACTCGTAAGTTCTAATGTGTTCATGTATTTTGTAGAGGAAATATTTCGAATTATCTCTTCGATTATCGGCAGAGGATATACGGGATATTTTGTGACGGAATTTAACTTGCGATAATCTATAGCAAAACGCCACCGCTTCGGGTGCGTAATCGGATAATCATTATTTTTCTTGCATAAAACTACTGGGCTAGCATGACTACTAGAAATCTGCGTGATGATTTTATTTTTTAACATGTCTTTAATATGGCTTTCAATTATTTTCTCTTTAACTTTGTCGTAGCGATATGGCTTTTGCCTAACTGGCTGAGTATCCCCCGTTTCAATATTATGATTTACGACCTGTGTGAAACCCAGTACATCGCTAAATAAATTTGAAAATTCACTTACCACGCATTGCAGTTTTTCTTGTTCTTCTGTCGGTAAGTGCTGCAAGTCTAACTGCTGGGGCTTATCATTCTTTATTGCTATTAGTTTCATACTTAGCGTTAACTCTCCCAATTCGAAATCTATTTTCGCTTCTGCCAATCTAAAAAAATCCACACCCAGAATAATACATGTTTGCAGGTTTCGCACAATATAAAATAAAATTTTTACCTGCTCGTCGTTGATACGCACGAACAACAACACTTTCCCTAAATAGCTACACTTCTCTCCTTGGGACGCTATGACATCTGTGTCTCTTGCACTAAAAATTCTGTAACGGCGAAAGTGCTTCTTGAAAAATTTTTCTGAGATAAAGCTGCTTTGGGCTCCTGTATCTAACAGAGCCGTGCCCGGTATGTTGTTAATCAAAACTTCGATCTTGGGTAAACTCAAATTCTTCACGACCACGGTGTTTAAGTTAATTGTGCAAGGATTTTGCGAGACTTCGAACTTCTTCACCTTCCTCGAAGAAATCCATCTTAGTTTAAATTCTTCTTATTCTGGTTACCCTCGGCATCTTTGCTTGTTCTTCTATTGAATTCCCTTCGTTCGCCCTCGATTTAGAAGATACCTCTTTCTTCGGCCATTGCTTCGTCTTGTTCCCGTAACTTTGATTTTGTTTCTGCTGGGGTCTTGGCGAACTCCGCTGACATCTTCGCTCAAATTGCCGACGTCGTTCGTTGTCTGCTGTTCTTCGGCTTTCAAATTGTACTGCGAGCTCAAATAATCTGTCTAACGTCGTTAGGCTTCTTAGCTCGATAAAATCTCGAACTTGGGGCAGTAGCCTAGGAAGTATAATTTGAATAACTTCAGGATCCGGGCGACTTCCATACAAAAGCTTGAAAACTTGAATTTTTCTCAAAATAAAATTTGACAAATCTTCTATTTTTTCTTGATAGCGGTTAAACAGTTCCGCCTCCAGTCTGGCTCGATCTCGTACTACAGGAAATGCTTTCACCAAGGAATTTTTGAAATTTTCATACGTATATGTGAGGCTTCCTGGTTCCCCCAAAAGATTCTTTCCAATGCAATTGAGCCAATTTAGCGCTTGGCCCTTCAAAGCGCTGGTAGCAAGACCGACTTTCTGAAAGTCGTGAACTGGATATAGCATGAAGTGGGAGTCTAGCTTTTCCAGGAAATTAATTACGGCTGTCTTGCCGTCAAAACTTGAGGAAATTAATTACGGCTGTCTTGCCGTCAAAACTTGCCGTTGGCTTCATGGCTGCCCGCATGGTCTGTACGATGTAACCAAATCCTTCTAGGCCAGGACGTGCTATCTCAGGATTCTGGACAGGTACAGCAGGTATGTCTCGCTCGTCTTCTTGTCTTTCAGGCCATCCCCTTATTTTTCTTCGGGCGCCAGTGTCAGGACTGAGTGTTCGGTGCATATTTTTGGCAAACATCTTTGGAAAACTCCTTAAATCCTTAAGTCCTAATCTGGAACAGGGAGCTGAATGCAGCTCTGTTCTGGTGGTAGATACTGTGATTAAGTGGTAGAATAACTGCACTTGAAAAGGTTTTAAAATCCTGTTTTATTAAATCAATATTATTTACAAATCACTTCCCAACTCGGGAGGGATACAGAAAGTAAAAGACCACACTTGGGTCTAAAATGAACAATTTAAATAATATTTAAACTAAAGCTAAATAGAGATTAAATTAATCTTTGCCAGGTTGGCCTCTAACTAAATGGTGCGTAGCAAGATTTACTAATACTGACGTACTTGGATTTATTTCAATAAGCAATCACGTAAAAGCACTGTAGCTTAGAATTTAAATGCTAGCTGGTCACCCGAACGTCGAATAGAGTGACCGTGATCCGAGACTAAAAGCTCTCTCACACTGAGAGGTTTCTACCTCTGGTTTAAATAGAACTTGGCTCCACTTCAAATTAGCATAAGCTGAAACGCGCGCTTCTTCTAACGGGAAGTTGAAAATGAGAAGAGATAGAAAGATTTAAATTAAAATAAAACTTTGTTAGTTTAACTAAAACCTTACAACTTATGCGGCAAATGTTTCTAACATTTTTTGTTCAATATTTCAATAAATTCATCGCAAATAGCTGACGAAAAATAACTCACGTTGCCCTTCCATCTAAGCCGAATTTTTTTACATGCCAAGCTAGAAACTCATCAAATTCCACCAAATATTCTAGAGCTCCTATGTAATTTCAACTATGGGAAGTAGAAAGTATGGGAAGAATCGGTAGAAATCAAAGTCAAACTTCTATAACTTTATTTTTTCATAAAACTTTCCCAAATATAATTATAGGAACCGGGAGACTGCATTAAAAGTTAGATTTCGTGATTTGTAAAAAATAATTTTTTTATTTGACGTTGCTAAGACAAGAATATTTTCGTCAAATAAAACACTTCTGTAATTGGAAGTACGACTGCGACCAATGATTGCGAAAATAAAGGCCGGGTGAGGAGGCGTATATATACGTATACTCCTGGTACGGCTGATTGCTATAAAAAACGGACGGCGTACAATTAGATATTACAGAATAGAAAAAAAAATCGATTTTGGTTAAAAGAGTACTTTTATTCTGTCCATACGTACAGGAGGTCACGGAATAAAAAAAATCGTCGAAATGGATGTTTCGGTTTGAATAAACACTTTTCTCTGCCTCTGAATGGCAAAGCGAAAACCTGTGGAAGAGCACTAATTTAAAGAACACTGAATGGCAACAGTCTGAACATTAGAAGTTGCTTTCAACTTTCTTGATGCAGCTTGAATGCTGCGGAGGATATATAATATGCATTCCAGATAAGATTAATTTGTTTCGATATTCTAATAAATTCCCTTTTAAACTAAGTTGAATGGAGGAAACGGCGTTTACCAGAGTCCTATCTCCTTTCTTCTTGCGTAAAAGCAAGATTGCTACAAGATAAAGAATGAGGAAACAATTTGTTTGATGCAGCTTGAATCTGCGAATGAAATGTTAAAAATATTCTAGATTGGATTAATTTGTTTTGGTATTCTAATATATTCCCTTTCAAACTAGACTGAATATTGATTTAGATAAAAATACCATTGAACCGCACATATAGAAATTTAGATGAGGTGTTTAGATTCATTGTAGAACTTTGCTACATACTGCCTATTGTCCAATGGCTGTTTCTGTTGAAATATGATATCCGAAATATTTCGAGATTACAAGCAAGATTACTTCACAAGAAAGTTTACAAAATATAACTTCCTTTTTAGTTTATAACAGATTGAAAATAGTTAGTATGAAAAATATTTGCAATGAAAAACTGCTGTAATTTAAAAGGAAAATTTTCTTTAGTCGAAGAAAATATATGTATAGAAGAAATGCATATGCGCTGATCGGTAACCATTGAAAAATCACTGTATTTTAAAAGAGAAAATTTTTACTAGTCAAAGAAATGTGAACTATGAGCACGAAAGAAAAATCGTCATATTTTAAAAGCGACGCCAGAAGGTATGCATATGCACAGATAGATAACCATAGTCTGTTTCTTGCCAATACTAAAACGTGCCAAGTAAACATTATCGGCAGAAGGCAGTACCAAATAAATTTTATTGCATACATATTGAATTAATTAAAGGTTTATGGATTGCTGAAGTCAATTTCTGTATTACAATTTATACTGCATATTTACAATTGCAGTTTCTTAGGCCTAAATTGCACCAACACTGTTTTCTGTCGCCAAGGTCGCTACAGAAGTCAAGTACCCATTAAACTGTTATGAAAATTAGTGCAAATCTTAAAAAGACAGAATCAAGAAATAAAAATAGTACAAGAAAATACATCAACTGCACCATGTATTTTATTTATCACAAAAATACATGACAAATATTTAAAAGTCACTGAGTTTCGACATGCACAATCTACAAATGTGGCATAATACATGTATGAATGTCTAACATTGCAACTTATGACTAGAATAATCTTGGCTCTATCCAAATAAAATTAAATACTACAATAAAAAACAGTTTCATGGCATAGGCAAAGATCAAGCAGATCTACTTTTACAAGCAATAATTCACAAAATTTCTACCACATATACATATTAAGTACATTTCTCATTAATAATATTTAAGCAAGCATTGAGGTATTAAACAGTACTCGACATATTTTCTTTGCATTTCTTACCAATAAAATTTTCTTGATAACATATAAGAAATCGCTGAAGTGTTAATTATGACACATTTTCATGTCATTACATAACTAATACAAATTAATACATCATACAAATAATTCCTAAATGCACATTTTTGAAGAAATTTTTACCACAACCATATGCAATGGTTTTATTTTATTTCTTGTTTAGGAATTTAAGTACACAAAGAATAAAAGTAAAACAAATATTTAAATCTTAAACTATTACATGCATAAATAAAATTATTTAGATAAATGCTTAAGTATGTGCATCATGTTTGTACATTTGAAATAAGTCACTAATTTTCACAAGAAAGCCTACAAACTAGAAATGATACAATATATAAGCAAACTGCATTAAAATAGGATAATGATATTAATTATTTTGCAAACTAATATTTTGAAAATACACATATTTTAAATACCTCCAAAATATTAGTATACTCATACATTTTACACATATTTGTGACATTTTACTTGAACATACATTAGAGACATTGTTATTTAAATTTAATAATTCACACATATCAGTAAACCTTAAAAATTTCGTATTGCACAAAATGCTATTTTTAACACAGATAAATTCTAGATTTTTTAGCAAAGATACTGATTAGCTGGCATAACAGTTGAACTCTAAAAAGCAAATCTTGGAAATGAGGCCAAATTAGAAAATATTAAGAGAATTCAAACTTTACTCTCAATATATTCACTGCCCAAACTGAAATGGTGGGTCCATTCACAAGTGCACTAAGAGCCTATTTGTGTTTTTACGCTTTTAAATTATTTCCTGTTGTTTTATTATTTAAATACAGATATGACAGATCACTTTTAACAGTGTAAATTCCCATGAGTATACTCATAGTTGGCATGAGATAATACTTTCGCTCCCTGTGCAAGTAGGTAAACAATACTTGCCCATTCTGCACATTCACGCAAAACATCTATGTGATAAGTTATTTTCTATTAGTTTTACAAGTCACTGAACAAGAATTTGAGCAGATCATTCTATGGTCTTCCAAGTAAATAACGGCCTCATACCAATAAATGAATCTGACTTCTAAATATTTAGTTATTGTATATATGTTTTGAGAAATAAATGATTCATTTTAGTTTGCCAAATGGATTATTTATTTCCTTCCTGTACACCAGATACCTAAATATCGCAAGCATGTGCTACACAAACACTCGTACTTGGTGATTTAAGTAATGTGATGAATAACAAGTTAGTTCGTAGCCGGCAAGTAAACTCAGTTTGCTAACTATGAGTATTTTCGTAGACGGCAGCAAACACATTAAATATGTGTAACATTTTCACACAAAAATGAAAGTCAGTTTTCATATTCTCTTTTAGAATAATTGAAAACATACTTTAAATTTTCTCCTCAAAGTTTCAAATACTGAATAAAATTTCAAATACCTTTGTAATATATAAATTGTTTAAGTCAGTATTATATTGGTAAAAAATCGCAGAATAAGATTATGCCTCAGAATTACAAATACTAACTATAATAAATTTCTACAGCCCTACCAAAAAAAAAACATGCAGCTGAAATACTATCATATTACTATACACCAACCACTGAAAACTGACACATATTCATTTTTCTTCATGCATTTTCTTAAAAGTCAAAAATTTGAAGCTCAGATTAAACCGTTGAAATAGCAATGTACAGATATAGCACTAGTTGAGCAAGGAAATAACCCTTTCGGAAAATTCGTTTTCTAAATAGTTATCAAAACTAAATTTGCTGACATTTCTGGAAAAGAAAACTGCAAAAGCTTCTTAAAACAGGCACACAGATGTTTTGATGGAAAGTAAATTATTTCCTTATGCACAAAAGAATACACTATGATAGTATTTTCCAAATACATAATTTTTTGGCACTGGTCTTTGTAATAATTTTAGTGAAAAATTAATTGAGAGCAATTAATGTTTAAAATTTTCAATTTAAAACCTTCCAGAAGAAATAATAGTACTTTTCTGTTACTGTGACCAGATTCAGAAATATGTATGTATGCATACGTGTGCATATATATTTACACATACATACATTTCCGAATCCGGTCCCGATAACAGAAAAGTACTGAAGTAATGAGAAAATATTAAAACTACTGGAATGTTTTTTGAATGCTCACATTACCATAGATATACAACACTACATTAAATTACTAGTTTTTCAAAAGAATTACACTAGTATATTGGCCCACAGCCTAATATTTAAAAAAATGCATTAAAATAATTCCTCTCTCATTCCTTATCTTCTAAAAAAATAATAATAAATAAAAATAATTACAAACTAACAACATTTAGAGGAGCTTAATATTTAAATTAAGAAGTTAAAAATATAAAAAAAAATAAAATAAACAACTGATATCTGATCTTTTGCCATTTTAACTTCTGAAATAATTTTATGGTAAACAATCATGGGATGCCGACTAGTTTAAATTAATCCTTAAGAAACTCATGTATTTTTGTCTTACTAGGACCATATTAAAAAATGTATGTGTGTATGTAAGTGCATTTATGTGTGCATAACACTTACATACATGTGTACATACATGCATACATACACACATTGCTGAATCTGGTCCTAACAGCATTAGCTAAACTCCTAAAAGAAAAGCACCCAAATTCATAATATAGAATGTAACAGTTATATTTAAAATGAGCAACTAAGTAATGCTGGATGGTACAAAAAACTTGCTGTGATATAATTACATTCATAAGTTAATACCATGAGTGGAGTCATGCTGTTATTTAATAAAGAAAAAAGCTTAATTATTCAACAGTACACTTTTTTTTTTCCTACCAAACTGCACACATAAGCCACCTATGAAACTGCAAAAAAATTTCAATCAGACAGACTTGCAGCATTCTCCGCTTTAACACGACATGAAATCTGTGAAATAAAAGCAATGAACACTTCGAACAGGCTTCCTTTTACAGTTTTGTATTTTTTTAAACTTATTTACTTAAGACATCATATCAAGTCTGTTTCGTTATTTTTCTTGTAAAACACATTCGACATACCAAGCTCATAATACAAGATCATCTTTCTTCTTTTTAAAAACAACTTCATCCATGCAAAGCTTATATGTAACAACATTTTATATTTAGGCCAATATGGGGATAAAATACGAAAATTGTTACTTTAAACATTGCTACTAGTACAATAAAAATATATATATATAAAAATTTAAAACCTAAATCATTTTTAAAACAGCTTTTCAATGAGCATCATATAGTATTTTAAACACAGCAAAAATTAACGTGGACCTTCAAAGTTTATAAAAAATATCTTCATTCAAGCAGAAATAATTCTGCAAAAAAAAAAAATAATAATACTTTAAAAAATAAGTAAAATGGACATGCTGTTAAGCATTAAACAGACACTAACAGATCATTTTGGTGATGTCCAACATATCTCAAATGACTATAAACAGTATATTAACAAAATCGTTGTGGCTTTTGGTCATCATTTCACCCATTTTAAATTAAATAATCCACATAACACTTACTGTTCATACCTTCTGAATCAAAATATAAAATAAAAGCATGTAATCATAAACTTAAGAGCATTTCTGATAAGAATGAGAAAACTGCATTGTTTAACGTTCAATACTAGAACTGCTTATAAAATAGCACATGATTCAATGAAAATTAATAAAAGCATAACACATTGTTTTTATACTGGGTATTTCTATTTGTCAAGTTGCTCAAGAAGTGAAAATATCACATCGCCATAAAATTACAGATCTGAAATTCCCAAAAAGATGGCTCATAAATCCAAAACAGATCAACAAATTTTTGCAAAGAAATTTGACTTTAAATCTATAAGCACCGATTTCATCCGAAAGTATGTTGAAACTAATCAAAAATTAAGAATCACATTTAATCCTAATCTCACTATTTGAACAACCAAAAAATAAATAATTTTTTTTTTTTTTTTGTCAAAGCTGAATAACAGCCTAACATATTCCAAGATACAGGTATCAAAAGGTTTTGGAGTATTATTAAAAGGAAGTACTCCAAAAAGAAAAGAAAAAAAAAATCTGATGTGGATACCATGACTTCACTGTACGGTCTATTCAATTTATTCAATCATACAAATTTTTTTCTTCACTTCAGTTAACTTATTTTCTTTAATTATTTTAACTTAATGAAACAATCCCTCAAGGCAAGTTGAAAATGTTGCAAATTTTAGTCATATAGATGACAAACTTCTTGCATTTTTTTTCATAATGATATAGAACTTTCCCAAATATATGTATATAGGAACAGAGAGACTGCATTAATAGTTAGATTTCGTTATTCGTACAAAATTATTTTTTTTTCAATTTGACATTGCCAAAAGAATATTTTCATCATTTAAAAAACTTGCATAACTGGAAGTATATACATATATATATAGATACTTTTTTTGTACTGCTGACTGCAATAAAAAAGAGAGCTGCATAACTAGATGTTATAAAAGTTGCATACACAAAATTTTAACATTCTGCAGCTAATCATTTTTAAGTTATGTGGGATATATAAAACCATAAAGATATCATGAAAAAACTTATTCTGAATCTGTTTTGGCATAGAGAGTCCTTTAATATCGTCCATATATACAGAAACCATGCAAAAAATAGTCAAAATGGATATTTCTGTTGAAATACGATACCCAACATTTTTCACTATTACAATACTTCCTTTACTTAATACAAAGAAATTAAAACAAATGAAAGAAATGAAACCTCAACACTAGACTCATTTAAAGAAAATTTAATTTCAACTATAAAAGTTTGCTACAGTTTCAACTTTTAAGAAGAGAATTTCCTAAAAGCCAATTTAAAAACATCACTTAAGATACTGGTCTCAAACTGACTGGTCACATACAACTTGTGAAGACATTTCAATTATGCATTTATTGCAAATACAGTGTTATAAAATTTCAAGATTTTTATTATTTGAAATTCGAATTTACATTAACTTACAAATTGATATAAATCTTATTTAAAGATTTAAGGATATAGATTTTATTACATTTTATTCCTACTTGGCAAAAATTAAATATAAAACTGGTTCTGAATTTTTTCACTAAGAATAATTACTTTGTTCAGGAATACATTTACACATGAACAGCTTTTTTCACAGTTAAAACTTAATACGAAAAAGCTTGACTGACCGATGAACATTTACTACAATCGGTATAATGAAATTAATTTCTAACAATACCTCTCCAAGGCTATAAATTTATCGAAATCAAAAAGTGATTATGTAACAAAAAAAAGTGTTGTCAGGTTAGATTTCAGAGAGAAAATAAACATAAGTTTTTGAAATTGTTTATTTTCAATATTATTACTATTTATGTATGTTTTAAGAAATCTTTAGTACATGAAATTTAAAATGTATTTAATTTTTTTTTATTTTGTTAATATATTTATGTTTGTCATTTGTTCTGAATGAAAATTCTGGCCTGTCAGCTGTATTCAGATAATGCATGTGGCCTGCGAACAACTCGAGTTTGAGACCACTGAATTAAGGCATGCAAAACCAAAGAAACTTTCATAAAATAGGATAAGAAACAATTTTAATGTTCCCACTGAAAAGAACTAATTATGCAGTATTATGATTAAATTTCAGTTTTACATAGTGCTAGCTTAAAAAGATCTCAAATCTCATTCTTATCTGGAACACTCTTT
This sequence comes from Stegodyphus mimosarum, assembly GCA_000611955.2. Lineage (NCBI taxonomy): Eukaryota > Metazoa > Arthropoda > Arachnida > Araneae > Eresidae > Stegodyphus > Stegodyphus mimosarum. Next base: position 11,165 of record KK120226.1, read on the forward strand.
GATCTTTATGATATTCATAAATTGGCATTTTTTTAGATCTTGTAGCCAAATAAAAGAAAACATTATTTAATGCCTGATGATCACATACACTCAAATATAATAAATAAAATGAGATATTTTTTATCAATACAGGTAAAATTAGATACCTTTGCATAACTTGTCTGTCTAGAACATTTGCTTTAAACATTCACAATGTTTATAGCTCTTGCATAAATATGGAATACAAAAATTGCATAGCAAATTAGCTGCATAAATTATCTTAAAAATTTCCTGCAATATCCTTCATTTCTTAGACCAATATTTTTAACACATTGCAGAATTACTCATCTTTTTTTAGAGTAAATCTCAAACAAAATGTAAAGGCACTAATTCAAATAAAGTATTAAAAGAAAAAAGGCACTTTTCCATTATGCATCTGCCATGGCAATGTGTAAGAAGAAAATGGAAAAGTACAGTGTGTGTGTGTCTATAATAGAAAACTGCCATGTGAGCATGACTTTTAAAGTATTCTTATAACCAAAAATTATTTACAATTAAAAAAAAAATCAACAAAATGTGTAGCAGGTGCACAATGGAAAAATACAAAAAAGGGAAGGGGAATTATGTTCAACTTCATATTATCTATAAATTCCAATGACAAACAAATTTATTAAAATATATCTGTGTTAATTAATACAATAATTAATTGAAAATGAATAACACATTAAATTGCAACTTTTCATGAAAAATACATTAAAACTTACAACATAAATACTAAAAACAACAGTAAATACTAAAAATTCAAAACATAAATTTCGAATAAAATGTTACATAAAATCACTTCTTAAAATGCTAACTTATTTGCATATTATAATTTGTCTCATAATATTACAAATGATTTCATGTTCTATTTTGTTTTAAAGCTCCCAGAAGTTTTCTACAAATTTTGACAACTACGTCTAAAAAATATAAAAATTCAAAACTTATTAGTTCCTATTTTAAGGGGGGGGGTCAAAACCTCAGGATGTGGCTTATAGTTAAGTACTATTTACACACATGAGAATATAGTAGCTTGCGCAACTTATAAACGCATTAAATGCTCAACAATATTAAAAAATATTAAGTATTAAATGCCTAAATACTCTTGCAGAAAGTTCTCTAAACCAACTTCCTTAATTATAGTATGAACATCTGCAATTTCACATTAGCTCTGAAATTAAGCACACTGTTCCTTATGATTTTTAATCATACTTAAAGTACTTGTATAAAACTGAAACTTAAAGAAAATATAATAGTAAATTTGTTAAAATATTTCTATCACCATTTTTAGACTAGTTTCACTTCATGAAAGAGAATTCTTGTTCGTGGTTCCATTAAACAGAAAATATGCACTTTTTTAATTGAAAAATGTTTTTCATATGTTGATAAACATAAACTTTATCTTCTACTTTCTTAATGTCATATTTTAAAACAATATTAAATAAAAGCTGGTCCCTCTAATACTAGACTTTAACCACAAGGTGTCAAATCTTAACTAATTATCTGAACATAGTATACAGATAAAAGTTAAAATAATTCCCAAACTAAAAATTCACATTTATTTTTTAAACATGAAAACTTTTCTCCATTATTCACACTTTTATTATAATTTATTAAATAGTTCAAATTCAATAAACTCTTAGCTGTAATTCTGTTTGATTTCTTTAATTATGTTTGAATGAGAAGAAAGGCAGAGTGTATCATGAAAATTATTGAGATCAGCATTCAATATAATATACCATGTAAAAGACAATCAGTTTTTTAAAAAAAGACTTGAAATGATCCTTTAAAAATTATATTTCTCATTTTTTTAATTATGAAAATATAATAAAAATCAACATATAAATTAACATCTTCACTAAATAACATACAAATTTAATTCTAAATGAGCAAAGAGAAAAACCAGAAGAAAATTAATTAAATTAATCTTAAAGCAGAAAGAAAGCAACTATATTTTTCAGATGTTCATTCAACTGCGAATACTGTATTTTCTGCACATCTTCTGGACATTAATGCCAATAATAGCCTCAAAAATGCAGCGTAACATTATGCAATTTTTAAACAAAAAATATAAAAAAGATACGTTATTATCAAACAAAATTTGTCACAAAATCTAAAAATAAACAATAAATCTATAAAATCAGTAAAAATAAAAAGCAAAGCTTGTAATAATATAAGTTCAAATAATTTCAACTATGTAATTTTGTACATCTGCACTTCCTTACAGGATCTTAAAAAAGGTGGAATGATTTTTCGAAGTACAAAGCTTCAAATTACAATTTTTATTCAATTAATAATTATTATCTCCAGGAACTGGTGGCAATTCTCGTTTTTGTACATATCCTCCGGATCCTGGTGCATTTCTTGGTCGAAAACTCGAACGCAAGGTTTGTGAGCCAGTTACATGCGAATCACGTATCACTGGATTCACAAACCCATGAGCACTTCCACCAAAGGTAGAAAATCGAGAACTAGGCAGTGAGATGTTGCGCATCAAACACGGCTGAAAGTGAGAACCAGCCATACAATCTTGGCTTATCTCTGAAGTATAACCAGCTCTGGACAACCCATTTTTATTCATAGCATTGAATGAATTTTCCACCATAACTACTCCGTATGGTGAGCATTCTGACTTGGGGCCAGGACCAACTTCCTCATAAAGGGAATCTGGTGATGGAGGGGAGCAGACTTCATAGATATTCTCAGACTGTAATGAACGTGATGAAGTGTGCCACTGCCGCTTGCCATCGGAGTCCTTCAACTTTTCCATACTTGGCGAAGGACTTGGGAGAGAACTAGGAGCAAGTTCTGTGTGAGGAAGCACATTTCTCGGGAATATCCAACAAACTGCTGAAACAAATTACTTTATTTAGTTATATGTTATTGCCAATGAAAGAAAGCTGACATTCTATAGAACAGTGGTCTCAAATTCAAGTAGCACACATGCCCCATGCACAACCTGAAAGCAGTTGGGAAGCCAGATTTTTTTTAAAATTAAATTTCAAATAAGTAAACTACATTTTAACTTAATTTCAAATTTCACTTACTAAATATTTATCAAAACACATGTACACAAATAACAACAACAATAATAATGTGAAGGAAAAAATATGAATTTATCATGTGTATTTTTTATCTGTAATAAATTTCTGTTGGTTACATTTTGTTATTCAAATAATTATCTAAATATTAAATTTTGGGATTAACATTTATTTCAAATAATTCTAATATGTTGAATTAACAACTAAATAACTTACTTTAACATCAAGAAAAAAATTAAAAGCTTACCAAATTTTCACAGAAAACTTCCCAGGTGGAACAAAACTTGAGAATAAATACTGACAACCTATTCTCTTTCCTTTATAAATTAAATTTTTTATTAACATATGCAGGAAAAATACATATGATTGTATGTAAATAATTATACATTTCTCTATTTTTTACTTGGTTCAACATATGATGGTGTTTCCAGTTTGATAACATTTGTAACCTTAAAGAAGAATTGGTGGAAATTATCTTCATCTTGGATCATGGGCCAATCAGGCTCTTTTGTTAGACTTGTTAATTTTCATCAAGCAACAGTGACTCAAGCACCAACTCATTGGAGGGAGGGAGGGATATGCCAAAATATTTTACCAACTTTTGGCTAGTGAATAAATTTACTGGTTGCAGTGACATCCCACCTTAGTCTAGCCATGCAGCCTGACAGGCAAGCAAACAAATGCTTTAATTCTTTTAATTTAATTGACATCGTAAATCTATACATTCTGTTTCATTTTCATTCACCAGTAATCAAGCATATTAATAAAATCCATGCTTCTAATTTTCTTCATAATTATACTTTGAATCTTCATTTCTTGAGATACAATGATTAATGTTCTTTTTTTCTCTCTCTTAACTTCTTTTATGGGTCTGTAAAAGTGCTGTTATATCTGTGTTCCATATATGCTTTTATGCACCCAACAGGATAGTGTTTAGTGATTCTCACTACCAAACTGAAGAGCCTGGGATCTAATCCCAGAAAAGGCATGGATATTGTAAAGGCGTACTATCTCTGTGGCAAGAGGGCACTCTAAATACATAGTGAACCAAAAATCCTGTTATGTGGTTTAGTAGTAATGGAAGAGGGTTGGGAGACCCTCAGATCTGACCACAGCATACTCTCTGAAAACTGGGGAGGAAATGACAGAAGACGCGCTGTCACCTGCATGATGCTCAAGGCCCATACTAAATGATGGGTGCAAAAACTGCACTCCATGTTATGATATTATTCATGGGTTAGTTCGAATATGTCAGACAAATGAGATACAAAACATATGTACTCTTGGCTGTGAGCCAGCACTAGCTTGGAACTGAATTTGAAAATAATGACTGCTGAAATGTTTGCTAACACTTTTCTATTTTCCTCATTAACACTGTATTGCAATTCACTGGCTAATAAATTTATGCTATATCAAAATTTATCAACACTGTATTAAAATAAATACATAACTGAATTGCATTGGTGGCCTGCATGCTGTCCATGAGTTTGAGACCACTGCTATAGAAATACTTTGGCATTTCACAGAAAGCCAAAAACTGGCTGGCAATGTATGATATGATTAACATTTCACATTAAATAATATGCACTTTTATAATAAAGAAAAACACGCCAATGTGACAATTAAAATCCCTGAAACAACCTTGTATTTGGCGTACATTTATTAAAACAATCGATTTCGAGGGCAGCTACATGCCCCTCATCAGGAGAATGAAATTTTCTAGAAAGGAAATGCAACCTCAGTAGCGGCATTTTATACTCTCGGGTAGTACCATGCGCGAGGAGGCAACACCATGTATTGGCAAAAATAATAACCCAGAATTATGTTAATAGAATTTTAAAAGCGTTAGAAAGGACTGGATTGGACTTAAAATCATTCACTAAACATGCTAAATCTTTGTGAATATGAAAAGCCTCAAGAAAATCCAATTCACCAATGGAAAAAGCCTTTTTGATAATTTTTGCAGCTCCAAAGTCAAAATCATGATTAAATTTCCAACTATGATACGCTATTGAAGATTTGTTAATTTTGCCCTTTTGGACATAAGATTCATGTTCCTTGATACGAAACTTTAATGCTCTTTTTGTTTGGCCAATATATCTCAAGCCACACTGACACAATATACTATAAATTCCCCAAGAATTAAAGTCAGAAATGCAATCTTTTAGAGTTAAACCGTGAATTTTATTGATAGGGGAGAAACTGACTTGAAAATTGAATTTCTGGAGAATCCGTGCAACTTTATAACTAACAAAAGGATAAAATGGACGCACGACAAGGTTATTAATATTATTTCTAACAGTGGAATGTCTTCCTTGATAGGAATCTGAAAATTTTTTAACCGCTTTATCGATGATCACGGGAGAAAATCCTCGGTCAATAGCAACTGCTTTCAAATAATTAAGTTCATTGGCAAGCAAAGATTCTGAGGAACAAACTTTGAGCGCACGAAATTCATAATAGTAAAAAGAAGCCATTTTTTGCTTAACACGGTGGCATGACTTACCATGAGGTGGTAAACAAACTGCAAAGGGTTTACAGTACACACCAGTGCTAAAATCAATTTCATTGCGGATTATAAGAATATCAAGGAAGGAGAGGGAATTGTTGGATTCAATTTCAAGAGTGAATTGGATGGCTGGATCAATTGAATTTATAATAGATAAAATCTTGGATAAATCTTCTTTATTACCATCAAAAAGTGTGAAAGTGTCACCTGCATAACGAAAAGATAGTTTATCAAATAATTTTAGCTCAAAATAGTGCCTATAAATGTCAGCAAGTACAGAACTGAGAAGATTACCCATAGCGAATCCTTCAATTTGACGATAATATTCATTTTGGAAAACAAAGTGGGTTTGATTCAGAGAGACTTTACTAAGCGAAACCAACTCATCAATTTCAGTATGTGTGAAATGGAATTCCTGAAGCCTAGTTTCAAGACATTTTAGTGCTCCTTCGACTGCAACATTAGTAAACAGTGATTTGACATCAAATGAAACTATAATGGAATGCAGTGGAGAAATATCTTTAAGTTTATCGATGACTCCAAAAGAATTTTTTACAGTGTGAATATTGTTAGCAAGTAATGGAGAAAATCTGGAAACTAAATATTTGGCCAAAGGATATGATGCTGTACCTATGTTGGAAACAATTGGTCGCAAAGGAAAGAATTTAAATATTACAAACTGACAAAGTATGAAGCATCATATTCATACTATCTGTCATATTTACACTTTTAATTATTACAAACTGGCAACGTATGAAACACCATAGTGCTAAACTTGATACATGAAAAAACAGAAATTTCTACGAGGTACAATGAGAAACTCAAAATTGTTTAAAATATGCTTTATAATACACAATTCAGTATATTTAATTATTAATATTACAATTACAATGTTAAATATATTAATTACTTGTACTTTTCTCACAATTTTATGCAAAGCAAATTCAGGGGGGGGGAAGTAGGTAAGAAAAGCTTCAGTTTACCAAAGACTTAAACTCACTTTATAATGCACTATTCAAGTGATTAAACTATTTCTAATACAATTCTGACTAAAAATATATTAGTATTTAGTTTGGTATTCTAAATCAGTGTTCCCCAATCGTTTTACCACCGTGAACCGGTCAACGTTTGATAATTTTACCCCGGCCCGCTGGGGGTGGGGACTTTGATTGTTTATACTTTAGATTATTTTGATTTATTAATTTTAATTTCATTGTTTTTATACATGCCTTCAAAATAAAATACAGTTACACCGAAAAATAAATATAAAATGATTTAACATTTTAACTTACTAGAACGTTAAATCAATGAGAACCCTGAACTTGTTTCTTTGAAATGAGATGGTTCCATCTGGGGGTAATTGGAGACAATGACACCCGAAGTGTGTTGCTTATGTCCAGTTTAATTTTAATGAAACACAGATGTTTTTAATTTGGGGTATAAACCTAGGAATTTAAATTCAGTTTCAATGAAATGGGCGGCCTGGTACCATTTGATCCACGGACCGGTTTTAAATGATACCTAACTTAATCTAATAATATTATAACATCTATTAGAGATATTATATCTAATACATACAATATTAACCTATATTATATCTAATAGATTTGATCTAATAATATCTATATGAAAAGCTCATTTCTTTCAGTAATTTCTCATTTTTTTAATTTTCTTACTCTTTCACACTGACAAAAATTCTGAGTAGGGAAGAAAAGTTTCTTTTTATCAAAGCACTTTTAAAAATGATGAAAATAAAATTAGTCATTAATAAATATAAAACTGGCATGGATAAACTTAGTAATACATCATGTACTGTAGTAAAGTAAAATTAAATACAAATATTAACTGATTAAATCTTGCTTAAATCTTCATATCAAAATCTACAAATATCTACAGTAGGTCACATGAATCAACTCTGGTCAAATGAAATTTAACAAGATAAAAGTGAAAAAAACGTAATAAGAAAAATACAATTCAGATGAAATAAAAGTTAATATGAAAAATTATTCTGAAAATCATTTAAGGCACAGGAATGGTGGTCATCAATCTTTAAGGGTGGATCTCATGATATGAGTAAAAGGGGGGCATCCATGCTGAGAAAGTGATTTCTCATCTTTTGCTTACTTGACACAACCGAGCTAAGGAGAGAGTATTAACAATTAAGCTATCAATAACATTTTTTTATTTTTGACTCATTCTAGAGGGTTAAAAATACACAAAGGGACAAATCTATTTAGGGGGTAATGGTCCATGGCATAATAAAGCCGACAAGTGCGTGCTATTGCTAACAGCTAAAAGCAAATTTCAAATCAGCAAGTCTCTCTTGGGGCAAATGGTAAAAGAAGTTAACAGCAATTTAAATGAATGCACATTGACTGTTTTTTAATCACTTAGCTTGTCAATAGCTAAATAAATTTTAGAGAAAAATTAACTCTTACACTTTGACAAAAAGTAAAAACTGGCATGTGGAAGATAAGAATATTTAATATTAGGTAGCGGCAATTTTTTTAAAAATTTTATAAACCTAGGAATTTACTACCAAGTTCTTTTATTAAATTTGAAAGCCAAGTGTTTTATGCTGTGTTGTGTGGCATCACACTTCTTTTATACGAGTTTTCCGATTAAACTTGAAACATGAATATATAAACAAACAAATTGAAAATTTGAACTTCAAGGTGCATATGTTCACATGGAGGATTATGTGTTCAAAATTTAAGGGCTCTAGGTGCACCCGTTTTTCAATGATGCAATTAAATTCAAAAGACACCATAAGTGGCAACATACTTCTGTTATATTACTTTTAAAAGCAACAAAGCTTTCAAACTGCTCAGCTTTTTATCAGAAGTTTATTAAATTTGCACAAATTATAAAATAAATTAAAAAAAAATCAAAATCCAGGCTTCAAAGTGCAGATGTTAGGTGGAAGACTACATGTGTTCAAAATTTGGTGTTTCTATATACCCCAACTTTTCCACAATGCGAAAAACATACACACATACAGATTCTTTGTTATTTAATAGTAGAGATATGCAAAAATAATTCCATATAAAAACTGAAGTTTAATTTTATACAACTAAATTGCAGTTTACTTTTGTAAATAAAAATTGTAGTTTACTTTTGTAAATACAAGACTTAATTCATAATAAAAATCAAAATTTACATTGAAAGACTTGACATAAAAATCATTTACACAAATTAAATAATAATAAATAGCACTAATACAAAAACTTACCATGTGGCATAAATGCTTGACACCTTTAAAACAAATAAATAAATAAATAAATGGAGCATGAAAATAACTTTTTAGACAAATGCATTCATCATAATCTACAAAAGTGTTAAATACAACAAAATGCAATTCATTAAGTAAGTACTATGCAAAGTAGGTACCAAGTATTTAATTAAAAATTACTTATTCATAGAATGTTTAACAGAAAAGTAAATTTAGTTTCATAAAAGAAACAATTACATTAATGGAAAATATAAAATGGGTTTCACAATATGAGTTCAAGTAAGATGATAAAGGATATGAAACATGCTTTGTATCCTAATTAACACTCCACATTCGGGTCCAGCAAGGTTATCAAGTTCATCCACTATTACTGTTCATGTGCTAATTTCATTTTCTAATTTCTAATTTTTCCTTTCATGTGCTAATTTTTTTTATTTTCTTACACTTTTATACTGAGAAAATTTTGAGTAGTGAAACAAAGCTTTTGTTTATCAAAGGATTTAATAAATAATAATAAAATTAAAAAAATACAAATTTAAAATAATATAAGTAAGTCATTTACATACTACTATGTTGATAAATTTAGTAACATATTGCATATTGATGCAAGACAATATTAAATACGAATATAACTGATTAATTATTGCTTGAATCTTCATATAAAATCTACAAATATTTACAAATTTAAGACAACTTGGATGAATGAAGTTTAATAAGAAAAAATTTAATACGGCATAGATCAGTAAAATGTAATAAGAAAAAATACAACTAAGATGAAATAAAATATAATAGAAAAAACTATTTAAAAAATCATTAGAGATGGGCAATGGAATTTTTCTAATTTAAGTGCCATTATTTCAACAAATTTCACTTATTTCTGTTTCTTAAAATAGTAAAAATTAGAAACCAAGAGATTCAGTGGTCTATTGGGAGACTGGCAAATGTGAACAAAAACAACAGAGTTAGCAGCAATAAGCATTCATTTCACTGTAGAGAATTTGTGTAAAAGCTTTAAATCCATTCAAAAATATTCCCATGGGGTATATACCCTGTAGAAAGATATTTTGCCAACCATATACCAAGAAAATTCCTGGAAAAATTTTTTGCAACACACTAGTTAAAAATTAAATTCATCTAAAAATAAAAATATCATGTGCACTTTTTAATTCGAAAATTATACCTGCTGAAACCACAAGTGCCATATTATATATAATTTGAAGCCACAAAAAGGAACTAAAATTCTCAATAAAGATGTTATTAGTAAGAAATGTAATCACAGAAAATATATATAAAAAAAAAAAAAAAAAAAAAAAAGAAAGAGATCCTGTATCCAGAACAAGAAAGTAAGAAAATCAGTATAAAAGTACAAAACTGTATGCAGACAGTTAAGAATTACTGATTAATAAAATATTTATCGGGGGAGGGGGGAATCGCTTATTAAAAGAATTGCATTAATGAAAATATAAAATGAGTTTTATGATTTGAGTGTAAGAAAGAATTAAGAGTGATTCAGGATACCAAACTTGCTCTGTATCTTACCTGATAAACTACTCTCTGAACAATAAGGTGAATACAGCTGTTTAGGAATTGTATATTTATATTTTCATCTTTTATTTTGAAAATAATTTTTATAATACTTTAAACTAATTTTTCAGAATATCTACCATTCCTTCTTTGGTTTGATATATTTCATGATTAATTAATTATGATCACACCTAATTTCAAACAACAACTAATTTTTATTTCTTAAACAAGTCAATAACTTCACTGAAGAATGCAAGATTAAAAAAAAAAAGGGGTGGGGAATCTGAAAGGTTTCAGATTTTAAATTACGTCTAAAGGGGCATTTTTTTAACATTTTGTAGTTACCTTTATTTATTAAATATCATGTTCTTCATTCTTAAACCATGAAATTCAGTTCAAGAGCAATATCACAAAATTATTTTAAATTGAGCATATCTTTAGAATTTCCGATACACAATCAGTCTCATGTGCTGGAGATAAAAATGTTTTTTCTGTACAACGTTGCCATTGCTCACTTTGAAATCCTTGAGTTTGTTAATCAAAAATTCGTTAAAGTTTTACAAAATCTGAAATCGATAATAAAAACAAATTCCAAATTTCAGCTTCCAGATAACCATATTCATAGTAAGATTACGTCATTCAAAATTTGATGGCTCCAGGTACCGTTGTTTTATCACAATGCGAGAGACATACATATATTTATGCAGATTCTTCATTATTTAATTTCTTCAAATACAGGGCAATAATATTTGGTGGCAACAATTTGAAAAGTGAAACAGACATTCACAGTGATTCAACATAAAATTGCAAAACGAAAACAATAGTCCCTTAGGAACAAAGCCCCTTTGGACTAACAAATTTGTGCCGAAAAAATTAACAAGGTTTGAAATGCAATATAAATAATCATTAAACACACATTACAAAGAAAATACATACATAAGATTTTTAAAGTAAATCTTACTTTTTGATCTTTAGAAGAAGCACAATCAGTGTTATTATTACGAAAACGATCCCAACAACAAAGGTTGCAGCAACAGGTAATAAGGATGCATCCGTGACTTCTAAATATATACATTTATTTGTAATAAAATCGTTTATTAAAAGCTATGTACATATAAAACAGAACATTTACTAATTTTTAGGTAATAGTATGTATATTCAAGAAAGTGTAATAGTTTTTCATAATTTTTTATTTATTAATGAACAGAAATGAACAATTGAAAATAATTGGTATATATTTTATGAAACAAAATTATTAAACTTAAATTTGAATCAATTAGCAACAGATCTTGAAATTCATAATTTTAATTAAAGACATCTCTGCTTCAAGGATATGCTTTGCACCATTTTGCGTCACTCTTTCTCTGCACTACAAAATCTTTAGACCAGTCCCTGCTCAGAATTAAACAAACACTTTCAGAGCTATAAATACAACTGCACTAATTACATATCACTTTTTGGCAAAATTATTCAAACAGTACATTTTTGGCAAAATTGTTCAAACAGTACATTTCTTTCTTTGCTCAGGATGTGAAATTATCCATTAAAGAAACATATTTTTTAGTTTTCATTCTTAATTCATCCATGCCTTTCACAGTTTCATGAGTAAATTCTTGAACTTCATCATTAGTTTTTTCAATAACCCAGTCTACAGCCTGATAGCCTTTAGCGGCTTTGAGGATAATGTGAGCAGGACTTAGAACAGAAGGGCTAGTTCCTAGAACTTTTCTCCCTGAAACAGGAAGTAAGGAGTTGACATTGATTGCAAAGATGCCATTTGACGCAAAGAAATAAATGTTTTAAATTAAAAAAAAAAAGCCTTAAAAACTGTGTATAAAAAAATAGCTTTAAATTAGAAAAGATGTTATTACTGTGATTTATAATATTTATAATTACAGTAATAACATTATAATGTTTAGAATGTTAAAAAGTTAATAATACTTATTAATTTTAAAATAATATATAAAATATGCCACATTTTCTTAAAAGTTGCAGGTTTTCCCCCTACATATTTATTATTAAATCATGAAGGAAAAAAAAACTGTGGCATTCATTATCTTTTTTTTTCATATGTATACCTCAGTGGGAGAATTCTATTACTGTTTCCAAGATAACTACACTAATACTGTTTTAAAGTTGTGGGAGGGGACTCCTTAGTTTGGGGCAGTTTTGAGAATATAAATGCCATTTTCCCCCCCTGCAGCTAAAGAAGAGGAACTTATGTTTGATTACTCTTGAAATCGATAGTTTTATTCAAAATTTAATCTAAGATTGACTTTTTGATCTTATTCTAAATTTTGCATTAGTGTGTTTCTCTTCCAGTTTAATATAATAACAGATATTTTAAAAAAAGAAACTGTCTAAATTATACTCACATTTAAATAAATACAAGATCGTTGCCTTAAGTTTGATAAAACAGCTTTGCTCACAGTATCTAAAGAGAATTACTTAATCTTTCAAAAGAGGGGCAAAAGAGGAACATTTTTCTTATGTGAAATTACTTGGATGCTTTATATTTATAAAGTATTTCTCCTGCCTTCTTAGCATGCCTTCACGGTGTAGTGGTCAGCATGCTCAGCGCGTATTCGAGAAGTCCGTGATTTGAGTTCCGGCGAAGGCACTGCTAATTTTTCACATCTCCTGCTTTCAAAAAATACCTAATGATTCTGCAGTAGTGCCTGAACTAAAATAGTGTTGGATGATGAATCTCTGCCACCAGAATTTGGCAATTAGGGCCCCTAATCACCAGTTCCCTTTAAAATAGGGTGTATATAAGGTATTTCTCCCACCTTCTTGGCATGCCTTTGTGGTGTAGTGGTCAGCACGCTCGGTACGTATTCGAGAGGTCCGTGGTTTGAGTCCGAACGAAGGCATTGCTCATTTTTCAACTCTCCTGCTTTAAAAAAATACCTAATGACTCTACATACTATTATAAATTATCTAAAATGCTGAGCTTTCTCTCTCTCTCTTTTTTTAATTATCATTGCATTTTTGTTTATTTTTACAGTTTAGGGCATTCAGCATTACTTACATTGTCATTTGTGAAACCTATTTTAAAATCATTCGTATCCGATTTATTATTCCTATCACAATTTTCGTTATCGGCCTTAAAATGAATTTTCTTCAGATTTAATTCGTTCATCTTCCAAAGCACTCTGCACTATTTTTTTTTCCCTTTCTTTTGCACATTATGAGAGTTTAACAGTTTCTTTTGTGGCAATCCAAGCAAATGACTTTTCACATTACCTTCACAATCACTACATTAAAAATGTTCACTGCAAATTCTTGCATTCTTCACATTAATACGTAGAATCCTGCCTTTGACACATATATCCACTTTTTTTTTGTCAAAAGCAAACTGTCCATTGGAAAAATATTACATACAATATCACTATCTTTCTCATTTCCATGAATTTTATGGCACTTCATTGCAATGCAAAAAGGCATATTACATAAACGATACTTTACAACAGTGGTCTTAAACTAGCATTGAACACAGGCCTATGCACATTTGAAAGTAGTTGATCGGCAGTAATTTACTTAAACAAAAAGGAGGGGAATTTTTTTTTCCATAAAACAACATTTTTTAATTAAATTAAAAATGTTTACTAGATATTTGTAAAAACATCTGAATAAATATAACACGAAGCAAAATATAAAATTTATTTTTATATTTTGCCTGAAATCTAGAAGTTGGTAACTGCAAGAAATTTCTTTTGTTTTTAATTTGGAATTCAAACAGAAAGCTAAATATTAAAATTTTCAAATTGGCATTTATTCAATAAATTCTAATACACTGACCTACTACGTAACTTACGTTTAATTTAAACTAAAAAGAAATATACAAAAGCTTCCCAAGAGGGAGAAAACTTGAGAATAAATAATGGCAACCTATTATCTTTCTTTCACTTATTAGATTTTTCTATGATGCAAAAAAAAAAAAAAAAAAACCAGTATTTGTATATAAATTATTGTAAACCTCTTTGTTTTTTACTACATCTTTCACCTATACCACCTCATGACATTTTGATTTTCATGAAGTCTGTAAGCTTAGAGAGAGATTACTAAAAAGCATTATCACAAACTGTAGATACTCATTGGCAGTCTGGTTCTTTTTCGTAGACTTAGTATTCTTACTCCAAAAATTCATAACTTAAGATATTAATCTTTTGACAAGTATTAAAAAAAGTTAAACAAATTTCTATCTTAAAATCTCTGAACAAGATTTATATCACAGTAAATTAATTAGCTCTATTTCTACATTTTCCAAAGAGTTACATTCCTGTTTGGTAACAACTATAACGTAAAACTGGTCTCCAAACCATTAAAATCTTAAACTTTTTCTTCAAATTCTTATCATAATACTGCTAATCAATTTATGGTAAATGTATTCACAGGCAGCATGAAATTTCATCAAGGGCCGTATGTGACCCGTGAGCTGCCAGTATGACAATGCTTTACTAGAAAGCAACATATGTGCTTAAAATTAATTTGGAATGTTCACATTGCTAGTTTTAAAGAGGTGAAATCAGAGTAGTTAATAATAGACAACATAATGACGTCAGACTACTTCCTGTTAATTCCCCTAAATTTTCAGAAAGTGCCAAACTCTGGCAACCATGTTCATAACCATCATTTCAGTGAAGTGATGCCGCCATTTTCGTATGCATTCTATTTTGTTGTATTCCAAGTTCCAACAGTTTTTATACACAAATCTCGATTTTTTTTTTTACCTTAAATTTAGTTTTAAAACATAAGCTTGCGGAAGTTGCAATCAATGGAAGAAACTATGCTAAAATTTTGGCAGTAATATAAAATTTTCTGAATGGAACAACGAGGAAATGAATTTTCAAGATAGCTGCTGTCGGCAAAGATTGTATGAAGCCAAGTCTCTGCCATTCTTTGATTTTTTTTAAGTGAAAACAAATTGTTGTGTACTTCGGGAGGGGGGGTAATTACAGAACAATTCGAAGAAGAACATGTTTTACTTTTTAAAGGTATGACAATCTTATTTTAATAATTTAAATTTGTATTTTAAATTTCTAAAGCATGTTTGCTTTTTTGTATGTTGATATTGTTTACCAAGGTTACTATAAATATCGATAGTTTGCAAATCTTTCTAAAAAAGAATGCACGAAAACCACCAACTTGCACATGCTAAGTAACTGTTTAAACTTTCACCCGTAAGAAATTGGCAGATTGGGCTAAGATGGTTGCAATAGTACACAAATACCAAAGACTATAGTCCTGTTTTGATGGACACGGACTTTTCTACCATAGGCACCTCATTACAAAATGTAACATTTTTAATCTGTAGTGTCATAATTTTTAGTTGGTTGACTTCAAAGTGTTTATTGGTGTAACATGCCCAGGATGGCAGCCCCAAGGTTCTAAATTTAATTATGATAATTTATTTCCAAATTTGATTTTTCTTTCAATCTGGCTTCGTTTACATTAAAATTTTTTTTCTCAAACATATTATGGTGGGGTAATGTAAAATTATGTCTACTAAATTTCTGAAACATAACTTGATTATATTCATCTTAACTTGAATTTAAATTTTTTCTAGTATGCACTATAAAGAATTTTATGGGTATAAAAAGTGAATACAAATTGATTTTTTTATATATACAATGCTAAAATAAGGTTTGGTTTATATGATTACAGCAAAACCTTGAGGGCTATCTGAATAAGGGAAGGGATGCCTTTGTGGAGGACTTTCTAAGGAAATCTATCTCATATATATATTACACACAAGGAAAACACAAAAACACCCATGCGCCAGCCCATTTCCGGGATTCAAACATCGGAACTATCAGTGTTAAGCGACTCGGCCGCTGATAGGCCCTTATATGCAGGAATAGAGATTTTTAAGTCAATGGTATTTAAGCATCCCACAATACACAGTGGAAAGAACTGTCTTCTCTGACGCCCAAAAAAAGCACGGATGTTGGAATCAAAATCTAAGGTGATACTGAATGCACTTTTTTATTACAAAGGACTTATTCATCATGAATTTGTCCATTGTAGATCAATCAATTAATAGGTATTTTCAAAAGGATTTTTTTTTTTAAATTAAGAAACAGGATAAGATTCTTGATTTTGGGCAATAGATTCTTTTACATGATAATACTAGGTTGTACAATAAATACTGTCTGTATTGAAGAACAAATTTGCCCAAGTATTTTTGATTTTCATTTCAAATAAAAATAAAATTTCAGGCACAATTTCTTACAATTTACTTTGGTAATTACCACTGCATAAAGAACTGTAACTTTAAAACATGTTTTTTTCCTTTTTGCTCTTGCACAACTTATTCAAAATTATTGAAATAATTACACAGAAAGACTTTTTATTGAATCACTTCCAGTGTTCCAATCTATTACTTTTTGCAATCTAATGCAGTCAGAAATAAGGGAATATTTCTCAGAAGCTTTATTAACTTAGTTAATGAATCCTATTTTATTTAATGCATTGAATAAAGTGAATACAAATTGATTTTCCCTTTGAAATTGACTTTGAATTTCTTCCCTTCATATTTTGGCTAAATTCACCCACTCAAATATTTCTATTCTTTGCAGAACAAAGGCCAGTGCTCCAAATATTCTTTACTTAATTTACAGAATTCAGCAACTGTAGTTTTTATATATTCTTTGGACTCGTACTGCATACATCCATGTAAAAGTAATTTTCCATTAAATAAACAGAAAGTGGAGGAAACAGAATTCTTGGTTCAAAATCTAATCTATCTTTAAGTTGATTTACTTATTTCGTGGCCCCAATTGTAGAAATACTCTGACTTTTGATTTTTAACACAGCTTGATAAAACGTAACCTAATAATGCATGCATTAAAAAAACCATGACCTCCTCGTACGGAATACTAAATTATACGTATTTTTTCCTGCATTTCACTTAAACTTATTTCCTCGAAATTCATTAGAGATAGATCTCTCATTCAATAAATTCAGCTCTCCCTTCGTGGCAAGGCAAAAATACATAGAAATTGAAAAAACGTATTCATTAAAAAATGAAAAATATAGAAAAAAATAAAACAAAAAATACAGTTAAAACAATTTAAAAATCAATTTTTACAATTAAAATTAGAGTTCCTATCCAAGCAATTCGGACAGCATGCGGGAAAACTGATTTTTCAGTGCACAAAACTGAAAATTTACTTTTGGTCCCACTTAGCAAAAAGACACTGAAGGTACAGAAACTGACTTAATTCACTATTCTGCTAAGTTTCAAATGTAAACAAGTATGGCTACTGTGGTAAAAACATTTAGGCTTAGCCACACTTAAACAACTTTTAAATTGTTGATAATTCTACAACTATTGCATGCAAATTAACTAAAAGTATAAAATCTTAACTGGAAGATAAGAACAACATATTTCAATTATTCTGAAAGCAAAAAAATTCACAATTTACCAACATATAAGAATAAAAAAACTAAGCTCATGGATCCGAGTAATAGAATAGATACGTATATGTATAAGGGGCGTTCAAATGAAAGTGATTCGAGGTGTGTATCCATGAGAAGAGAAATAAGACAGATACATAGATAGCGACAGCAATATTTAATGACTGAAATGCATAAAATGTTTGTTAAATAAATGAACCATTACGTTAAGGCAGGTGTCCCACTGCTTGGGAAGGTCACGAATTCCGTCTGCGAAGAACAATGTCGGTTGATCATGAAGCCAGTTCATAACTGCAGCCTTCACTTCAGAATGTTGTTGACAGTATTGTGAACAGTACTGATGGAAAGGTTCAATTGCAACGTCACGAATGTTTCGATGTCGATTTGCCTCGATTGCCGTGTCACTATCCATAACCAGCTTATCTGTAACAAACTTGGGTGCCTGACCATGCCGCTGTAAATTCGTTGTCTTCTGGCGACCTTTGCTAAACATTATCGCCCACCTCATCATCGAGGGCTTCGAGACACACAAGTCTCCATACACAGCCACCATTCTTTGATAATGTTCACCGCCTTACACCTTTCCACTGTTAAAAACTTACAGCTCGTCGATCTGTTTTCGACGCAGTTGCATCCACACCAGCCATTTTCGAATGAGTGTCACGTCCTTGCGACTAAAGTTAGCACACATCTCCTTCTGCACATGCATATGTGATACATACAGCTTCACTATCAAGTTGTTTCACGAAAATCCAGTGCAAACTTTTCACGTGCAACGCTTCGAATCACTTTCATTTGAACACACCTTATATATATATATTTGGTGCGGCCGAATGCAACAAAAAGGAAGGTGCACAACTACATGTTATAGCAGTCCTACATACAAAATTTGAACGGCCTGAGGCTACTCGTTTTTGAGATACACGAGATACGTACGTACATACAGAAATAACGAAAAAAAATCTTTTCCGAATCCATTTTAAATCAATATTACAATCTGCTTAGGAAAAGAGTCCTTTCTACTGCCTTTGCAGCTAGATGTCATGCAAAAACATTATTAAATTGCATTCAATAGCAGTCAAAACGGATATTTTCGTTGAAATATGATAACCGGGATTTTTCGTGATTACAATACTTCCTTTACTTCATACGAGGAAGTAAAAAGCCATAATTTAGAGTTTTCATAAAAGGTTCTCAATATGTTTAAACATTGTTACTCAAAAAGCAGTTTTTTTTTTTTTAAATGGATTGGACAGTTTCAAAACTCTTTCATAAGGCAAATCACTTAGTTTTACTAAAGCCTAGCAATATTTGAAACAAATCATTTTCTGCCAATACAATCACTTTTATTAGACAACTTTATTTGTATGTTAATACTAAAAGCGAACTTGTATTAGGCACTGTTAAAATAAAAAAAAAATATCAATCACAAAGAAAGATATGCAAGCTGTCTACACATGCTAAACAAGTAGCAACTGACTTGCATATATGTGACATATATTCTGCATGTCCCATGATTGGTGAGCAACTAGGCACAACCATCAGACATCTTTTTTTTTTCTTCTTCTTTTTATTTTTTATTGTTACTATGGTTGAAACATTGCTGGAAAAACACCGCATATGAAACCATTTATATCCCATTTATGAAGAAAATAATGCAAGGGAAAAAATATCCACAGAGAAAAGAAAGCAAGTAAAAAATATCAATGTACTAAACTTCATCCTAAAAAATACAGTTAAAAAACTTTGCAGTTTTGAAACATCATTGTATAAAATATTGAAGGAAAAATAAAGCCCCTACAAATCATTGCAGACATTTATTTTCAAAGTTTTAAATGGATGTTCGCATAATGATTTGTGAGCACAAGAAGGAAAGAGGAATATTTTTTACCTCTGCATTTCTTATTTTTGAATTAACTAATAAATATGTATTAAAAGAACAAGAAAGAAACTTAAGCATTCAAATACTGAAAATGGGTTGAAAATTAAAGTTATGTACACCTGTTAATAGAATTTTAAACTTAATATACTTAACTATTAAAGATCAATATTTAATTAATCTCTTTTGTAGAAGTGAATTAGTAATAATCTCTTTTATTAAGTTGAATTGGTAGCACAGACAAACTTTTAAAGTTTCACAACACATATCTAAAATGATAATATGCAGATGCTTTTTTTTTTAACCAGATACTTTCTATGATGATGTTTCATATCATGATGTTTTCTCTTTCTTTCCTCTCACAGTATTTTGTACAATGGTGTTTTCTCCTTGATATTCTTGTTGTAATGCTTTTAACAGACAACACTACTACTACAGTACTGATACCACTACTGTAGTTTCGTCTCTTTCCGAAAACAGGAAAACACGATAGTTTGGACAACAGAACAGGCTACCCAAAAGTGGGATGTATGGTCACAATAATAATACTGCAATATCATTTTTCATTTCACTTCAAAAGAATAAAAAGGAAGTGCTTATATGAAGGAAAAGTCATAACTCTAAAAGGTCTCGATTCAAAATTTTCAGGAAACCTAATTTTGAACATCCATGTACTTTAGTAATTTTTAAAAAGCATAATACTTGTTATGTGCATGCAGGTTCATAATGGATTGAATGCACACAGAACGGTGACAGTTTGATAAAATTTATTTCTCCAAAAATACTTCACAGTTCTGAAACTTTTTACATAAAAGTACCTGTATACCTCTCCTCAGTATGATATAGCACTTATCACTTCAAACTACAAAGAATGCTAAACACAAGGCAATACAAAAAGCCTCAAATGCGTAAGCTTGCAGAGCGATCTTTCGATATTCTGAACTAAACTGAAAACTGATGCTCTCTCCAGTTTTATATAGTTTTCCTTCCTCCATCGAGAAATTTCCAATACTTTTGGTTTCTCGAAATTACTGGAAGTCACACACAATTACAGTTACATAGGGATCAGACCAAAATGTCACCAAATGATAGCCAAGTTTGGCATCTCTTGGTGATTTCTTAGCAAATTTGATGACAAAAATTAGTTGCCAAAGCCATCGCCAGCTTGGCACTATCTCAGCAAGTTGACAAGACAGCCATTTACCTCAGTGTTAAATGGACTTACCCCAGTAATCCTGTTTTTCCAGCGATACGTTTCACTTTTAGGTCTTTCATGTTACATTATACAAGAGATACTATAATTTACACATAAACAAAATTCATAACAGTATTAAATAAAAGACTACAATTAACAAAAGAAACGTGCACTACATACGCATAGGTTTCATTTCAACTTCAGATAATAAACTGCAAACATTACAGCTGCCAGATAATATAGCCTTATCTTGAAAGTTTGCAGGCAGTGGGGGAGGTGGACCAATGTCCAATGGTGGGCTACAAATATCACACTCATTTCGTGGAAGCATTTCTTCAAGAATTTCGCTCCAACTTCCAGGGAAGGTGTCCATTATTTCATTCGATCACAATACACTACAGATGACACTGCCCTGGGAAAAATAATATTCAGTATCATAAAAAACATAAAACTTCATTGAAAATAAATAATAATCCTTAAAATGATTTAAAATTTTATAACCATTCATATAAAAACAGTTTCAAATGGAAAAAAGAAGATCGGCATACTTTTCCTGAAACATGTGCAATCAAAGAATTTTGGAATATAAATAAAAGATAAATTGAATATTGAAACAAATACAGCCCCCAAATCTACACCTAATAATAAATAAAAATCTAATAATTTGAAAATGCCCCTTATTGCCATCAAATTTCCAGTCTCGCCCATTTGTGTACCTAAGCACTGAAAATGCATTGCTTACTATCATCAACAATTCGATCAAAGCAATCAAAATATTGTACAGGATTATCAGGAAAGAAATCCTCGATTGCAAAATTTAAAGTTTTCCATAATTACAAACAGAAAATTATAAATAATATGACACTGTAAAGACAAAAACGTTAAATTTTTTTCACAAGTGTTCTTTTAGTCACCCATATAATATCAATGATACGTCATTTCTTGCCAAACTTGTTGTAATGTTTCACTACTGAATGTTTGTAAAGCATCACAAATGTGTTCAGACAAACTTGTAGGCACAGGTGGTATGAACACAGAATCTTTCACATATCCCATAAGGAAGAAGTCATTTGGGGTCAAGTCAGGTGACACCCTAGAAGGGTAGCTGTGTAGGACCAAATCATCGGCTGCACTGCAACCAATGCAATGATCTGGTAGTTCTCTGTTTCGAAATTTATGAGCTTCCAAATGACAATGGGGCAGTGCACCATCTTGTAAAAAAATTAAATTTTGCATATCTTCCTTCAGCTGAGGGAAAAGCCAAACTTCCAAAATATCAAAGTAGGTCACTTACTGATTTTTTCAGCAAAAAAGAATGCTTCATAAACCTTTCAAGAAGATATTGCGTAAAAGACATCAGAGTCCCTTACGTGTTCAACGCAGGTATCGGAAATTTCCAATCCTCAAATTTGCGTGTTACAGCAGTTTACTTTGTCACTTAAATTAAAGGTGGCTTCACCACTAAATACGAGTTGATTGCAAAAATGCTCGTCTTGCACAGCTTCATCCATGAAAAGGCAGTAGTTTAGACATTGTAACTCGACACTAGGATTCAATTTGAGGACGTTCAGACAAAGATCCCTCTTTTTTAGAAATTTTTTTTTTTTTTAATTCTTAAAATAAATGCCCAGAAAACATTTATGTCAAATTAAGATTGCTTTTTTGCCTAATTTTAAATTTGACACTGGCATTCTGTAGAACAAGGGATGCTCTCCACATATTAGGGATATAGTAATGGTCAGATAATTACCACAAATATTATGAACAGTTCATAAATGAGCTTATGCATTTAAGTGAGATTACAAACAGTTCATAAATAAACGTATGCACTTTTTCAATTAAAATACTTAAAAGTATCTATTTATACATTTCTGGTTCTATTTATATTAAATTACTTGTGTTCCATTGCTAATTTGAAGTATATATTTTTTCTCGTAATTTACTATTATCATTTGGTTAATATTATCATTATAGCTGTGGACAAATGTAATTACATTAAATAGCAGTACCTCCTTATTACTACTATATTCAGTACTATATTCAGTACCTCCTTATTACTACGCTCCTATTTTTTAAATGTTAAGATGGTGCCAAATTGACTTATGGATGAGTTCATGTTTACTTCAGGTACACACACTTTGTAGAATCTATGTTTTCACTTACCTTTTAATATGCCATCAGAAACATTTTCCAAAGACTTTTGCCACAAGAAATCGGCAAAGTACAACTCATAATGATGGTGAACTGTGCATCGTTAAATTTTATTTCACTATTTAGCAGGCTGCCATACTCTTTCAACATTTTATATATAAGCAGCTGTTGTTATATCAACAAAATGAAATTTATAACTCACAGTCAAAATTTCTCCAGTCTGCTTTTTCCAGTTCTTCTATTTTAAAAATAGTTTAATAAATCACCAGTTCCTCTTGTACACAGCTGATCATTTTTGCCATAAGTGTGCTTCTCTATTCAAAACCTTGGTGAAAAGCAGCTCACCAGTTTCTTGACATCTCCTGACAAATACTCAATAAGGGGGCAAGAATCCTGCTGGCCTTGTTTTTTTCTCCCATATGAACAAATTTTCATTTCTGACTAATGTGGTATAAGTGGGCAGAATACAAGAATTTCATCACAAGCCATACAGGTATAGTCCCAATTTTAAACAACAACAACCTAATGGCTGTCCGAGGGTCTCCCACCTCTTTTCTCCTACTACGAGCCTCTCAAGTATATATATGTGTGCTTTTGGTTTGCTTGTGTTCCATCTAGTACTGAAAATGCAAAACAATAAACAAAGTGATGAAGCTCAGCAAAATTGGCCACCCTTTTTGGGAAATAGATTGAGTCCCCCCCCCACACACACATACACCCGGTAGTGCGAGGATCTATTTCCTCAGATTCCCAGATGTCATTGCTTTCTGGCACTTCTTTTTTACCCGCAGAACTGGTTTCTTGGATAGGCTTGATTATTTGCTCATTTCATTGCCATGGAGCTCCTTCTCTAGCCACAGATCTCCTACGGAATCTTGATTATTTGCTCTTTTCACTTTCAGCTCTCACTCTGCATCTGCTCAGCCTCGGTTTCTTGGTTCAGAGCTTTTCCTTTCAGTTTCGATGCTGTGTCATAGTATAGGTATGTATATTATGTACTACTTTTTATAACATTATTATAACATTTATGTAAAATAATAAACTATATTTTTCTTAGCCCAAAGGGGCTTTGTCCCTGAAGAAATATTGTTTTTGCTTTGGGATTTTGCGTTGAATCACTCTGAATGTCTGTTTCACTTCTCAAATTGTTGCCACCACTATTACTGCCTTGTATTATATTTGAAGAAATTAAATAAAGAAGAATCTGCATAAATGCATGTATGTTTCTCACATTGTGATAAAACTACGGTACCTAGAGCCATCCAATTTTGAATGATGTAATCCTACTGCGAATATGGGCATCTTGAAGCCAAAATTTGAAATTTGTTTTATTATCGATTTTATAATTTACAAAACTTTAACGAATTTTTGATTAACAAACTCAAGGATTTCAAAGCGAGCAATGGTAACGTTGCACAGAAAAAACAATTTTATCTCCAGCACGTGAGACTGTGTATCAAAAATTCTAAAGATATGCTCAATTTAAAATCATTTTGCGATATTGCTCTTGAACTGAACTTTATGGTTTAAGTGCGAAGAACATGATATTTAATAAATAAAGGTAATCAAATTCGCTAAAACAACTTTGCATTTGGCGTACATTCACTAAAAACACTCAATCGATTTCGAGGGCAGCTATAGGTCTCTCCTCATCAGGAGAACAAAATATCACACAGAAAATGTTAAAAATACGCCTCTTTGGACATAATTTAAAATCTGAAACCTTTCAGATTTTTTTTTTTAATTTAATTATCTTACTAATATCTATTTTACTAAGAGTTGGGAATTTCTCTTTATATTTATATACATAAATTTTTTCATCAAATATATTTTTTTCAAGATTGCAGAATAAAATGTCAAACCTACCGCATAGAAGAACCTCGAGTGATATTTGGTACCATTTATCAAATTAGGTAAAAAAAAGGGGGAGAGGGAATGTCAATATTGTCAGCAGACAATTTCCTGTGTTTTGGGATCTGCCGCCAATCTAAAAAGGCATTTTAAGAAAAAACAGAGAGGTTGTTTGAACAGTCAGGATTAGGAAGGCACACACAGCTGCTATCAACTGGCAATGAAACCACAGCAGAACTTAGGGATAGCTTTGGCTTCTCCTTTAATGTCCATCTCAGCTGAAGACCTCTATCCAAAATTTGACTCTTGATTTGAATTTGGATCTTTTCTTCACCCCCAATCACTTTACAATAGTCTATAAGTAAATTCATTTATGTAATAAGGCCAATCACATAAAGTAGGAGTAGATTATTGGACACACAGCTCTTAAAAATGGTAAGCAAAGAATGACATCCATTTTCTATAGCTGAAGACTTGCCCGAATCATAATTTTCCAAGCTGAAAAACAAATTCGTTATTGCCAAGTCTTTATAATGAATTAGTATTTAAAAATGATTTGACCAGTGCAAAAGCATTTTGCTTAATTTTGGACAGTAGATAAATATTAATAATGTTAGTTTTCATGCACTTGCACACATTACAGTTGAAAGTTCAAAATTAAAATCTTATCTATCAGAATGTTCACAATTTTAAGGTAGGCACACCGTAAAAAATATTTCAAGCTGAATCAATGCTGTTGCAAGAAAGCTTGATATACATTCGAAAATTGCAACCATAGTCACAGACAATGCTTCAAATATGAAATCAGCTGCTATTATTTTAACTTTCTAGGTAGCTCGGGTTTTTGGATCTGTCAAGAAGAACTGCATTTAAACAGAATTTATTAGCTTAATTTGTATGATTACCTATTTTAGTCTCTATATTTATAAACTTATATTCATTAAGATGACATTTACATTATTAAAGGAAGAAAGAAAGCAAAATTACCTTAAATTATAAGCTAATATATACCAAGTGACCAAAAATCTCCTGACGAGATAAAGGCGGTCATGCTGCTCAGAGGGTTCATGTTTTCATGCCTGTTGTGCTTTGCGACATTAACTAAACCTGATTTTGCAACATGCCATTAGGTTGTCAATACAGAAAACTGTTGATACAGTTATACACAGAGTGATGTATTTGAAAAAAGATCATTCTATTTAAGCAAACTTACTGAAATGCAGGAGAACTCAAAAGAAAGATAAAACTCAAATTGAAAAAAAGACATACCTACTTGGTAGAATTTGATCTATGATATGTTAAAAAGGTTTTTTATTTTATTTATAGGTTATTTTAGGCAAAACATCATTTAATTTGTCAAATCCTGATTGGAATACTATGAAATAGGCAAAAGAGGTAACACAAGAAGTGTCATCAGAACTAACTGTTTCTCTTTCTGAAATAGGAATTTTAGTAATATTAATAGCATATCAGATGTCAGCTTACAAAGACAGAGGGCACTGGATTGTTGCAAGAATTATAGTTGTTAATTGATGATATACTGAAAGGGTTGTCAGAATGGTTTAGGCTCATCTCTAGTAACGAGCTAATGATGTATGTAACTTTCTTGGATCCCCGTTTAAAAAAACCGCATTTCACTGATGATCTGAAATACAGAGAATAATATGATAATGTTGTAATAATAATGAAAACTTTAGGTATGCAGTATCAGATACCCCAAATACAGCAACCAGATCCATCTGTGTAACATTTAGTTATCTATTCCATATGGAAGGAGTTTGATGAAATTATCAACAAATTTCAAGAGGCACAGGTCTCAGGATCTGCTGCAATAGAAGAATTAAATACATATTTATCAGAACATTATTTTGACCCCTTATTGTAGTGGAAATCATATATATCCCACACTGTATGAATTTGTTCCATAGTGATAGGCATCCCATCTACACGAGTATCCTGTAAATGGATATTTGGAAAGCAGACTAGATATGCACTGAGAAAAGAAATCGTTTCTCATTGGGAAAGTTAACCAAAATTATGTTCATAAATAAAACCTTGATGAGTTTTTTCACGGTAGACCAACATATTTTATAAAAATTTTAGTGTTAATTACTTTTAGCCCCCTTTTTTTAATGTTAGGTATTTTTACATTGTGCTTTATAGTAGTAACAAAACATCAATTATTGTAGTAAAATAATGTCATCTTTAACAAAAGTGAATTTAGTTTTCATTCTTTTCAACATTTTAAGCATTTTTTTTTTATTTTAGAATTTTATTGTTAGTTCTATGTAGAAAGGTGTTTTATGAGAATCTGAAAACTACAGTTGAAAGAAATCAGTCCAGGTAATTAGCAGTTTGATAGAAATCTCTCTCTGTTCAATTCTTTCTGCTTTACCTCCACCTCTGCACACCACTCGTAATCTACTCCATTCTGAGCATAGTTTATAAAGGCCACTGTTAGTGAGTGCTAAATCATAAAAAAGAACTGATTCACTAGTCAGTGAATGGCTCCAACCTGATCCCTTAAAGAAGCGGTTTTGCCTATCTCTAGTTCGCCAACCAAAAACCTTGAAGTTTCTGGAAGGTTTTCGCAATGCATGGTAGCACCATTTAAAAGAACTCAAAACTGACTTAAATTTGCTTTATAAGGCACGATTCAGTTTATTCAACTCTTTATATTATGGTTCCAATGTAAAATACATTATGTAACTTTTATATTTTTTGGTTAATTTCATTTTGTAATTTTTTTACACTTTTATACCAAGAAAATTCTGAATAGGGAATAAAAGCTTCTGTTTATCAAAATTCTTTTAAACTATGTAAAAAATAAAATTTATAGTTAAAGTGCACATTATTGTGTAGTAAACTTAGTAATTTGTAACAGACCATCTCCCTTCTTATTGCAAGCCTTCTTGTTGTGAGCAAAACCACATACCATTAACAATCAGGGGTCTGGATTTCAAATTCCAGCAACAGTACTGCATATTTTTTTATGTTTCTTGCCTCGGAAAAAAAAAAAAATGTTTTACAGTGTTACAAACCCAAATGTGGTGGACGACGTTAATTCGTCACCACCATTACCTGGTAACTGCATCCAAAGCCTCCTGTGCGTGGTGTAATTACACGTTCAGCTATTTATTGGATGATTAAGCATTTGAACCATGGTGAAAGCATTACATATTTTTCATATTTCCTGTATCAAAACAGATTTGACAAGTCTACATGCTGATTAAAACAAAATTAAATGTGAATATTTACTCATTAAATATTGTGTTGAATCCACAAATGTCTACAATAAATTAGAAAAATTCAGATCAAATAAAATTTAATAAGAAAAATTATGCTGAAGATCACTAGAGACAACAATGAAATTTCAGCTTCATTAATTCAATAATGAAATTTAAACTGTGTAAATTTTATTTGCACAATTTAAATTTATTGCTGAAAAACACTTATTAATAAATAATGTTCTTTAAGAAAAACAGTTACCAGCAGAATCCTGGCAAAACTGAGAGAGTCTACTCTTGAGACTTGCTTGTTAGATAATTATGCTTATTAGACGAAAATGGTGAGGACTGACTGATAACTTGAAAGTTAATTTCGAACTAATCAAAATTAAAGTTGAAATTAATTTTACGATAAATGTTGCCTGAGTTTTAAGAACCAAATATTTGAAATTATGAACAGGATGTACATTGCAGTAATCATTAAATAAATTTTAGTACAGTTGAAATTTAGAAAAGGTTATATAACAATGTGACTGCATATTCTGTAATTCCTTTTGTTTTGTTTATTAGATTAAGGCAAAACACACAAAGGCTATCGACCAAAGAGGAAGGATTCTTTTGTGGACTCAAAAGGAATACTTAAGGAAGCTCAACCCTAAGGGAAACTAGTTCATATCCATATTACACACGTGAAAAACCACAAAAACGCTCATCCAACCAGTTTATTCACTGTGATATGAACTACTAGTGTTCAGTGGCATAACTGTTCGACCCTGGATAGTATTGATTACATCAATGACAACTCATTTTTTGCTTCAAATACAATTTTAAAATATGCATTTCTGAATTTGCCAACAATGAAAGAAACTGCTAATAAAGTTTCAGCAGCAATACAAATAAGAAGTGTTTGCTAGATAACCAACACAAAATATTGATGCTGTGAATGATGGCAAATTTGTGCAAATCTCTGATGTTTTTCTTATTGAAAATAAAATGCTGTGTATGTACATTGGAAAAACAGCCCTCCCACCAAAAAAATAAAGAAAAATTTGGCAAAACGCATCACATTTCGAATGCATAACATAATCTTTCTAGCTATTAAAATTTCTACTTTCAATTGCATGTAATTGTTTCAACCAATTGTAGAATTTTTACACGTATTAAGCTGTTTGTCATACCATTTGATGGATATCAGCTCCTCTCCCGAAGAATACATAAATCTGATAGCAGCGACCAATGAAATTCAGGAACCACTAAACCAATTTCCAACAAGCAAGACCTTCTATTCATGGTTTTTAATACTGCATCTCCAAATGGTTTCATCATTAACATATAGTTTCCTATATGTTAATGATATAACATATAGTTGTCTCTCTCTCACTCACGCACAAGTGCTTTTTCTGAAGTACTGTATACTCCACTCCTAAATTTTGTATTTAAAAAAAAAAAAAAAAAAAATCTGATAGATTTCAGATTTTAAATTACATCCAAAGGGGCTGTTTTTAACATTTTGTGTTACCTTTATTTATTAAATATTATGTTCTTCGCACTTAAACCATAAAATTCAGTTCCACAGCAATGCCACAAAATAATTTTAAAATGAGTATATCTTTAGAATTTCTGATATACAGCTCCGTGTGCTTTAGACAAAAAGGTTTTTTTCCCCCATAGAGTGTTGCCATTGCTCGCTTTTAAATCGTTTGAGTTTGTTCATCAAAAGTTTGTTAAAGTTTTACAAAATATGAAATAGATAGTAAAACAAATTTCAAATTCCGGCTTCCAAATGTGCATATTCCGGTGGAAATGTACGTTATTTAAAAATGGATGGCTCTAGGTACTGTTGTTTTATCACATTTGGAGAAATATTCATACATTTACGCAGATGCTTCACTATTTAATTTCTTTAAATACAATTACAGGGCTGCAATATTTTGTGGCAACAGTTTGAGAAGTGATTCAGAATTTTCATGTTTCCAACACAAAATCACAAAACGAAAACAATAGTCCTTCAGGGACAAAGCCCCTTTGGACAAAAAAAAGAAAAGAAAAAAAAAATGCTGGTAGATCAGAAAGCCCAGATATTGGATATTCACATTTTGGATTTTGTACTGCATATTAATGTAAATGGTTAACATGGAGAAACAAAGAAAATGAAATTAGCCTGATTATTATTATTAAAGGCTTGTACATATTTACAATACAAGAAACAAGAGAACAACCCATTAGAATAACTTTTTACTAATAATCAAAGTTAAACAATATGATTTTAACTCTTTGAAGGGTGGTGGTTACGTACAAGTAATCACCTTTTCCTGCCTCTCAAAGAGTTAAAAAGGTACCATTCTGTTAAGGTGGCATCAGTAAAAAATATGCAGTTTTTCCCGCCCACCAATTGTTGCCAACTATAAAATTATAAAAGAGTTAAAAAATCCCAATTTCTTAATTTTTAATTTTTCTTTTTAATTTTTTAATCTACAATATTCTATACATAAATAAGATATAATAAAACAAAACGAAATTCCATCTAAGCAAGTGGCATAAAATTCTAAATATTATTCAATATTGCAGAAAAAATTTCAGTTTTTTTAATATAACTGATGTCACAGAAATTCTATCAAATAGGTGGTGTGAAGTGCCCTGCTGACATTTATTTCTTCAATTAACACTGCCCTACAGTCATTCCACAGATTGGGTATAGCATTCAGTTTCAGGGTCTACAAAATTGTAATTGTGACTCACAATGAAATGGTCATACCCAGCATTTCTTAATTCAGTTAGCCTATATTTTAGGTACCCCTTGGATTATCACAAAGTTGTTGTTTCATTTATGGTAATCTGAGTAGTTGAATGTGATAGAAACCCTATTATGATGTCATTGGTTGCGTGATTGTGGTGAATTTGACTGATGAAAAATATTTGTGAGGGCTTCTTTCTGCGTTGGATATCAATTAGGAAGTACACTGCATATTGTGTGCTTTCTATCGTAAAATGGCTGCCAATGGTAAACTGGGTGTTTGGTGGTATAGAACAAGAGAGCAGAAGTTTCTTTTTGGAATGGTTGAGGACATAAGAAAAGAAACTTCGTTGAATTACATTCAACGGAATTATAAGTGTTGTGTTTGTACAAAGGAAATGCATACGGTCGAACATAAAGATTGTTCAGACGGCTTTGAATAGGCTTGTAGCAAGAAAGATTCAAATGCTCACCATATAAAGCATTCCATTAGAAAGGGAATATGGTTTGAGGAAAGTTTTTGGATGCTGTTATGCAATTTTGTGTGCCACAGAAATTTCTAAATAAAGCAAGTGGATATTTCCTTTGTGTAGTGCGTGTGATAGTAGTGCATAGTGCCTTTTTTATGTCATTTCTTTGATGTAGTTTATTGAGATTATATATTTTTTGTTTGGCTGTAGTGTAGAATTGGGTGCTCCTTCAATATTTAACTGAAAATAGATCAATGTGTACATGGACAAAGTCAGGTCAGTGTGCAATGGAGTTTGTGCAATCCTTCGACTTGTTATTTTGGGTTTGTGTAACAGCGATTTTTGGCAAATCTCGGCAATTTTCGACAAGAGACACCCTTAAATATATTTTTACCCTTAATTCCTCTTTCCATCATTCTGAACATATTAGCACTACCATTCGCGATGTTTTCCTCAATGGCTATCATCCATGTTGTAGCACAATGGTCGGAAACGGTGACCAGAAAACATTCTTTACTTTCCCAGCAAAATCCCCCCAAAACCTACTGTTCCAGAAGACAACATCTAAGTTTTTTTTTCTTTTTTTTTTAAAGGCTTTGAAGTAGTTATTTCGATTCATTGTTGCACTACGGCTGATTTCTAACTGATGTTGGCAAAATTCAATTCACGTCAGTTCTTGATACCATAAAGAGATAAAAAGAATGGCTCTGAGGAAAGAAAGATGAGAACCTTCAAACCATGTTTGGGCTCCCTGTACGCATTGAACTATTTTCACTTAAAAAGTCAAAAGAAATTGACAAAAGTCCAATTCTTCTTACTCTTATAAAAAGCTCCAAAGAAGTGAGTGATTCTGCACTTTACTGATGGTATAGTACCAGATAAACTATGTTTTATAAAATTTAGTTTACTCAGAACAACTTGACGGCTGTTTAAGATGAACTTTCAAGCTGCTATTCAATAAAAGAATCAATATATCAATTACATAAAAAATCGCACTAATAAAATTCAAAGAACATACCACGTTTTGGCATATTGATTAAAAATACTGCCCTATTAATTTAAAGAAAACACGAAATTGGATTTTGGTGAAGAGCATATAGATGAAGTATTAAATTTAAACATCCTACTTGCAATTCTCCTTTTTAAATTAAAAAAAATTAAACTGTGATCATTATGAGCAACTACGGAAAATTACCACATAACGATTAGACAGGATATCACATACATCACATTGTTACAAGTAGCATAATTTGTTACTCTCCTGAGAAGTGTGATGTTATCACTTTATAATCATCCACATAAAATTAAAACCAATTTATTTACACTTTCAGATTAAAACTTTTAATGGTGATATTACATGCTAATGTTATTGTAAATTCAAAAGCATACTAACACTACGTTTACCTCTTAAAATGAACAGTGCTTAACAAGTTATTCTTTCACTGTATATTACTATTTGAAAACAGAGTATTTACGATAATATTTTACGTATTATAAATTAACATATACTTCTACCACTAGAATTACAAATAATGAAACAAATATTACAAAGTATTTTACATAAAAACCGTAAACAAACAAAAAAAAAACTCAATCTTAAAAATATTTCACTACACTTCATGTATCAAATCTAGTATTACATCAAAATAATAGATCAAAAATGCCAGAAATTTCACAAATGACGATGGACAATTTCATCATACAAAATATGAAAAATAAAATTAAAAAATATGTACGTAGCATTCTTCAAGCTTAAAATAAACATAAGGTTTTTCTAAACTAGACGATGATTATTATAAAACATATCCCCCCTCCCAAATGTTAATCAACACATTTTCGTTAAAGAAAGAAATAATTTTTCCACTGAAAATGAATGCACTGTATAATTATATTGCGAATTATTTTAAAAACACCGATTAAGTTTCTGGAATTTCTTCATTTTATTAGAAAAACGTATAAAAAATAAAACAAAATGGCTTCAAATTAGTGATGACTTTCTTTACAATCATTATGAAAAATTAATTATTCCGCGAATTATTTGACTTATAGCTCAGTATAATTCATCTCCCTCTTACCTGGCATTTAAAGTCGGCATTAAAGCCGTAAAATAATGAATCATTAACAATTTTCGTCAAAATTTAAAACGTTAGTCTTTACAATTTCCAGTTTATCTTGCATGTATGGAATTCAATTATTAATAGCTCCCTATGCTAAAAGTGATTTCTGTCCATACACCAAAATCAACATGACACACGAAACAACTACATAAATCATAGTGAAGTAGAAATGATAGTAGAACAGAGACTTGAAGCAAATTTATTCAACCGTAGTAATAAACAAAACGTTGAAAATTAAAAAATCCGAAATAACAGAATATAAAACAAAATTAAACTTGAAATTGGATATAACAATTATTTTGAAATTTATTTTATTTCCGACTTCCAATTTTCTGAAATGTAAACAAAAACTTTGCTCCATATTGCTTGAATCTGGCAACACTGTCAGACTCAAATTTTACTTTCCTAATTGTGTAAACTTCTAGGGACACGTAAATATTACTAGTGACATGAGCGCAAGTCGGCTAAATAAAATTTTTCACTTAGTACTTTTTTGAATAAAATTATATTAAAAATCTGTGAATAGAAACATGGGTTCAGTGCTGCGGGAAAAGCAAATAAGTACGATACTTTTATTACATTTAAAATTTTCTTTCGGAAACCGCTACATATTGGACTTTCCTGATTAATGTGTTCAGCAGATTTGGCATGATGTATTCACTTGTACTTTATTTATATATACCGTTTTATCGTATGTGTCAATAACTTTATTCATGCAACAGATGGAGGCTTACCCATTTGTTTTATTAGTAATGAAGAATGACAAAATAAATATAATTGCAGAAGTTCCAATTTTCTTTCTTTGGAATTCTCTGTTGCTTGCGCATGAAATAACTTATATTTTACATAGATTATAGCTTTGTAATAATTTCGAATTTTGTATAATTATTCTGCTCACGCTTGAAGTTTTTAAATTTTGCCATGCATAATTTGTTTGGGATTTATAGCCAGAACAAAATACATATTATTCCTGTAATATGCATGCAGAATTGCTGTGAGTTCATTTTGAGAACTATAAATATCCAAATGTAAGCAAAAGAGTAATATAGTATAATAAGTAATGTGTAATTATATGGTAATATAGTATATTTAAGTTCTGTCAAAATTGCTTGCCTCTAGATAGTACTTTTTAAAGAGACAAATTGTTGTTTAATATGTTTGTAAAACAATGCTTCTATTAAACAGTCACTGAGGCTTTGTATTTTTTAAACCAGATGTATAGTTGCGATCTGTAACTTATTAGTTTTATTTATGTTCTCAGAACTACTGATCATTTTAGAGAATTAGTCATCCTGAAAGTGCTTATTATAGACAGAATGAGTCAAATTTTATCTAAACTTTCCTGCAACTAAGGTGACACTCCAAGAGCAACATCTCATATTGGGTGGGAGGGCCAGTGTCCACAGAAAAAGCCTCGAAAGAGGGATATTACAAAGTCACTTGCTGTGCTATGATGGTCCCAGTCCCGCAATACAGACTTTTGAAAAGAACTCTAGCTTTCAATCCACAAAGCTCAACTGGGCCATAGAGTGCTTGTCCTCTTGTAGACCTCCAAGAGGGCAGTTAACATATAGATATGTGTTTCTAGCCATTGCAGTAGCCCACTAGGATGGCCTATGCCACAACCATCCATGACAGCATAGTTGCCCTCTCTGGCCATAGGAACGGATCTGTGTTATTGTGTCATCAGAGCTATTACTCTCATAGCAAAATACTAAGCTAGTGTGAGACCATATCCCAGGGAAGAATTGTAGACTGAAGGGGAAAAATATCAAATTCTAGCAAAAAAATTAGGCAAAGCAACAATCTTGTGTCTGGCATAGATTTTAGTCAAGTGGGTATGAATTTCAAGGACAAACAGGACAGATGTCTTTGCTGCTGCTGAAGAGGGACCTTACCTGTTCATTCCCAAAATTAATATTGTCAACTGAAATTTATGCCAAAACAAGGTTATTGCTTTGCCCAATTTTAGTGTTTATTATAGTTTGAATGTGAAAACTAATGATATAAAAGGCTAATGAGTGCAGTAACGTTTAATATGCTCTGATAAATTTATGAAAATTGAGTGAAGAAGGGATATCAAAGTGATCATATCATAATACATAAATATTTTTTTTAATGTAATGGATGTCATAATAATTAATTAAAATCATTTTATCTTTAAAAGAGTTCAGAATCCACAGAACTTTTTTTTTCATAGTTTTTGTTATATTTGTATAGTATTAAATTTTGAAATTGTATAGTATTCCGTTCTCATGCTTGTACAAATAAGGTTATACAGAGTTGATCTGCCTGCTAAAGTCTTTGGGATAATGTAGTTTTAATCACATGAAAACATATTATCCCGAAGAATATGTAAATCAGGCTTTCTTAAACTTTTTGATGTGGGGACCCCATAAAGCAATGGACAAATCCAACACATGTGTGAGTGAAACTATAAGATTCTTCACTTGTACTGTAATATACAATTGCAGTTTTACTAATTAATAATCATTAACTTTAATTTTTAAAGTAAAATGAATGTTTCTATTATAAGTAAATGCATTGAAATCTTTTCGTTTTTTGTCTGTATTGTCTTATCTTTATCTATTTTCAGATACATTATATAAAAATATTTGGCAAGTGTAAAATTATTATAATAAGTTAAAGAAATTTCAAAATTGCTGAAATTTTTTACGACATCGAATGCAGCAAACCACATGGAAATCGGCATTTCATCATTCTTCCCGTTAGTGATTTTGCTGGAAAATTCTTTCT
>KK120226.1:47332-72254 GCA_000611955.2 Stegodyphus mimosarum
GGATTTTTAACAAAATTCACAGTTTTTGATGTCAAATTCAACTCTCTAATATTTTTTCTCTCAAATTAATTTTACTGTAGTGCACTTAATGCACTATTTAAATTATTTCAATGCTATAGCTCCACTACTTACAAAAACAAAAATTTTCAACAAATTAATTATTATAAAAAGTACGAGATAAATATTCATACCATCATCACGGCCGCACTAGAGACGAGCTGCAAGCAAACTCGGGGCAATCATGCATAACCTTCCAACTCGGTACAACAATTTTTGCTTTCATTCTTTAGAATTTAATATTTAAAGACACTTCATAATTTTCCAAAATTTCTAAATGTAAGGGCAGAAACTGGCCATCATTTATAAAATTATTAGGTTTGTAAATATTGTAATCCTGGTTCCACTTTATGCCACAATTATTATGCATTTTAGGGTAAAAATATACTGTAGGGTACCCCTTGGCGTTTTTTGGCGGTACATGGATACCGAGTTTATGCAATTCTTTAACTTCTTATTTTCGCTTGCCTAGCAACAATCTTCATGCCAAAAATCGCTGCTACACAAAGCCAAAATAACAAAACAAAGAACTGCATAGACTCGGTATACATCGACCTATTTTCACTTAAAAAACATCAGAGAATTCCACAAAAATGGCATTGTGCAATCTCTTGATATAAAAGTATAACCTATTTCGAGGTCGATGTGTACATGACTTGATATAACCATGTACACATCGACCTTGAAAATAGATTTCACTTAAAAAAAATCGGAGAATTGCACAAACTACGCTAAATTGCCACTACACAAAGACAAAATAACTAGACAAAGAATTGCACAAACACGGTATCCATGTACACTTCGACCTATTTTTACTTTAAAAAAATCAGAAAATTGCACAAAGTATGCCGTATGCATTCCCTTGAGTTTGTCCATGTACACATTGATATGTTTTCGCTTAAAAAGTAAAAGGTGCACACAATTCTACAGTACAGGCAAACAAAAAATACATAATCTCAATAAACTACATTTTAAACCAAACACTAAAATAACATAAAAAAGGAAAAACATGCTATACATTTAAGCACTACAAAAAGCAAATATGCACTTACCCTATTTAGAAGTGACTTCGCCTTCAGTCTGTGGCCCACAAAATTCCTTAACAGGATGGCATTTTTCAAACCAGGTACCCTTTCTGATCGAATGCTTCACATAGTGACCATCTGAACCTTTCTTCCTACAAACCCATTCAAATCGATATAAACGATTTTGACGTTCAACTAAAAACATATCCTTCCTACATACAGGACACTTATAATGGTTACTAAGTAAACCTTTATTTACACACCAGTCAGTTAACACTCTTTTCCCTTCTCATTCCAGATCGTATAGAAACTTCAAATTAATCTTGCTACATTCAGCCATTCTACCGTCTAAACAATGAAACAAGCAATGTACTTCCCAACCAACACATACCACAAAATCCATACAAAACATCCCATCATTCCAAATTTCCCAGAATAACATTCAACTAGTCCGGTTACCATAAATGAAACAACGTGTTGGCGATAAATGAAACAACAACTTGGCGATAAATGAAACAACTATGCAATAATACAAGGGGTACCTTAAAATCTATTCTAACCCATTTTAGTTTGTAAGAACTCTCAAGACTCGAGTATTGTGACACAAGCAGCTGATGTCATAAAACAATTTCAGTGGTTGAGTTAAAATAACCTGCTGAATAATGATTATTGGAGGAATTAAATTATCATATATAGATACAGATTCAAGAACAAGATGATAATTAAATTTAAAAAAAGTAAAAGAAAATCTTTGACCTAATAATAGCAGAGAATTAAGGAGCAATAAGAATCGGTGTAATATTCATAAATTTGCATAACTAGTTTTGGAGATTTAAATCTTCTTCTTCAGCTGCAGAAGAGCGGATGATGAAAGAAAAGCCAGTGATAAGAATAAGAGGAAGTATAACTGAGTCTACCTATTGATGGAAAAAAACTATGAAATAATTACCTTAAAAGCTGAGGGTAAAGACGTATTTAAATTGGGTTTGTTAACTAGAACTGAAAGTTTTTTTTTTTTTTTTTGAATGTGAAGTGCCTCTAGAAAACCTAATTTCACGAATGGAAGATATGTTTTGAATAATTTTGGCTTCAGAAAAACTTTTAGCTTTATTTACATTAATGTTAGATTCTTTTGCTTATTTACAAGTCATTGCTTTTATTAGGTGTCTACAGGATTTATTAGTTAGTCAAACAGAATTTATAGAATTCCTGTGGAATTGTGGCCAAAAAGTTAAGAATGTTCCATTTTGCTTAGTGTGCATATACATCTGCATTATTAAAAAGTGAAGAATCTGTATGCATATATGTGCTCCTCACAGAATCTGTATGTATATATGTATACTCCTCACATTGTAAAAAAACTGTGATGAGTAGAGACATGAAATTTTGACTATACCTAGTTCTATACCTGAACATGTGAACTTCAAAATGTGAATTTTGAATGTCAATTTTTTTAAATATTTTTTCATATTTTGTATGGATTTAATGAACTTTTGACAAACTCAACAGTATAAAAGCAAACAGCTACAACACTGTTCAAAATTAATGACTTTTATCTCCAGTGTGCCAAATTGTTGCCATCCATTGAAATGTTAGATATTAATCTTTCAATTTTAATCAACAAACTTTGTTGTTTAAAAGCCATTTATTGTCACTGTCTCAAATCGAAATTTATTATTTGCTTGTACCAGCATGTTGCAGTTCAGTAATGCTTAAGATATTTAACTTTCAAATTGAATCTTTTTATTACTGAGTAGACAATCAAACAATTGAAAGACAATAAAGACAGTTATTAATGTTTTTTCTGTATTTTAATCTGATTGATTTAAATAAATATTCATTTAAATGAGATATCTAATTAGAAATATTAAATATTTTTATGAAATGACGCTAACTGGACTGATTAAAATTATTATATATATATATATATATATATTTTTTTTTTCTTTTACGATAACTATTTTAGATGGCTGGCCATACAGATTGCTGGTTATATTGAATGATCAGTTGTACAAGTGTACTATTCATAGCTGCTATGAGTAAGAAATTAGTTTCAACAAAGCAGGATTTCATTTATTATAGCCACATAATGCATTTTATTGTAATATGAATATTTGAAATTAGGTAAATTTGTTTATAAAATCTCAGTATAGCAAATAATATTGCAATAGATCGTCAAGAAGTTACCATTAATGAGGTAGACAAGGAAGGAAATTAAAGCTGTATAAAATAAAACACATTGTTAAAGTTGTTAAAAAAATTATTTACAGATGGTGAAGGATGGTAAAAGAATCAAATGTGGAATGTATTTGAAGCTGCCAAAAATGTATTTACTAAGCAAAATATATATATAAATATATATCAATCAAGTATACTAGTGGTATGTTTTTATCACAATGAATTTTTTTCTTTAGTTATCATCTCCAACAGAGAAGCAGGAACAATGTTTACTGTAATTAAGTAGAATATTAAAGAGTGGTTAATAGTTTATTCTGATTTCTAGAAAACCTACAACACTACTGAATTTGTAGAAACTGAGTTTTCCTATTTCAAAGTTAAACCATAAGTACAATTTTGTTATTCATGAAACACGTGCTTGTACTTACAGACCCAAGCATATGAATTCTACAAAATGCTGGTCAATCTGCAACATTTTTAGCACCCTAAGTGATCAGTACATTTGACACCCTATGTAAATTTAACTTTATTATAGTTCCTGTTTTTTAAACTATGACAAGATCGTCAATAAATTGCCAACACAATCCATATTCAGATAGCTGGCAGTCCTTACAACAGTCGTCATCAGTTTGCTTCTGATGAGAAGAGTCCTGAGTAAATCATGTATTATCATGTGAAAAATATATTTCAAGGTATCCCTTGGTGACAACCGACAATTTATTGGCACCATTCCTGTTTGTGTGCAAAGCCCTCCCAAGTATAATAACATCCAAAATGTAATGCAATAAAACATAATTAAAACATAAAAAATTTATAATCTCATTAACCTGCATTTTAAATCAAAGTAAAACAAGGAAATAATATAAAAATGGAAATATCTAATCTGCACAGTACAAAAAGGAAATATCGACTTACCTTATTTTGAAATTTCTATATCTGCATGTGTATCACATAGAATCCCTTAAAAGCATCCAAAAACTGTATAAAATTATCTCAACTAGAATCTATGTATCGCCACATAAATTCGCAAAAGTAAAAATAAAAAATAGCGTCTGTACTGTTGAACTGTCAGTGGCATTTCTATCAAAACCCCATTTTATTAGACCCCACATACCTTCCATAGTGTTCATATGAATTCCGGTTTCCGAATCCTTAAATGTCCCTGTGTCATTTACTGAGAGGTGAATGAAGCCATTTAAATCTTCATTTACACTCCAGTCAATCAATGTTTTCTTTCCCATTCATTCCAAATCGTACAGAAACTTCAGGTTAATCTTGACCACTGGCAGCCATTTTACAGTGTACAGTACAAAATAACCAACCAACATCCAACTCAGAAATAAGCCCCGAGAAATACTTTCCCAACAATCAAATTCACTGCAGCCATGCATTACAACCAATCACGTCATAAAAGGGTTTTAAAAAAAAATTGCTGTAAAATATTCACATTACCATAAATGAAACAATAATTTGGCAGTAATCTGAGGTGTACCCTAAAATATAGACTAGCAATTAATAAACTAGTTCAGTGGTCAGCCAAAATAAACTAGTTCAGCAATTTCAGAATATTGTTTGTGATAATACAGTGATTTATTTGGCTTCAGACAGAGGAACTGGTGGAAGAAGCAACTGAACAAAGGCCTTTATGAAAATATATGTATCAACTAGACCAGTTTTATGAGAGAGATGTATGTAATTTGACAACCAAATCAGCAAATAGGTTGTCCTGCAAAAATTGTGGACATAAATAAAAGTCTGTTCATATTGGGAAAAACAAAGCTGGCTGGATTCTTTCACAATTTTGGATATTTGGCAGGTTATGCTGTGAAACTAATAGATTCTTTCTTACTGAGGTTCCAAACAGAGATGCAACCAACCAACCTGATGAACGTGTTTTTCTTTATATTTTCGCGTAATTTATAAGATCTATAATTTAACAAAATTTTACTTTTTAGGTGCTTTGAGGCGTATGTTGAATTTTAATGC
This sequence comes from Stegodyphus mimosarum, assembly GCA_000611955.2. Taxonomy (NCBI): domain Eukaryota; kingdom Metazoa; phylum Arthropoda; class Arachnida; order Araneae; family Eresidae; genus Stegodyphus; species Stegodyphus mimosarum. The sequence continues at coordinate 52,579 of KK120226.1, forward strand.
AAATGTTAGCAAAGCAGCTGTTGCTGAACCAGTATGGAAGGTAATTATGTTTCCTAAATCATTTTATTTTACTTTATTTTTAAAAAAATTTTACTTTATGAATATATATTTCTATTACTATGTTTTTCTGTACTGAGCAACAAATAAAATCTGATTTGATCAGCATGAAATTTCTGGTTCTAACTCTTTATTTTTCCTTTCTCTTTGATTATCATGTGTTGTACAAATATGGTATTCAACTGTAGAGGAATAAAATGTGGTAAATAATATAATCTGTATGGGTATGAGTACAATAAATTCTTTCCCCTCAATTGCTGCCCTAAGATATTTCTGAAAAAATATCAAATATTCCTGAAATCGTAAAGAAATATTGAGGTACTTTCTGCACACATTATCAGAGCTTTTATTTCCTGAAAAATTGCCAACTTTTAGTGTTTAATTTTTCTTCAGCTAAAATACAAAAGACAACACCCATTTTAAAAAATAACAGTGCACTAAGAATTACATAAAACAGCAAAATTTGAAAGTGCAAGAAACACCCATGATAAAATACTTAATATATATATATATATATATATATAAAAGTTCTCCCCATGTACACAATGATCAGCTTTAGCATCTGATTCAAAGCACAAATTCAACATATACAGCTTTGCACTGCATGCACTGTCATTCTCCCACAAAACAGCGATCTGTGAGAATTGCTTTCAGCTTCGCACTGCATGCATTGTGATTCTCCCATGCAGCTGTGATTTGTGAGAATTGCACAAATTCAACATTGTGCACAAAGTTCAATCCTTTAATGGGGTTATCACATCTGATGATGCATGAGGCTATGAGAAACTCTGAAGAAGTGAGCTTCTCTTACCATGAAAGTATTCTTAGCAGAAACATGTTTTGCTGGAACTAATGTCATAGTTAACTATGCAAGACATTTTACAGTCAAAAATGTTTCTTAAATATCTGCTTCTTGTAGCATATCCACACAGAACTGGTTTTCACGTAAGTCAACCAGTCAGGTATTCCAAAAAAGAAAATTCACAGAAATGTTTCTTTTGATATGCTGTTGAGGATAGGTACTAGTTTAAGAAGCGCAATTTCATGGAATACAAGTTTTTGGCATTGTCTACCGTTAAATGAAATACCATATTTCCGACAAAACACAATGCTTTCTTGTACATCAGCTGACAAATTCCAGAGTCTACTTACAATTCCGTACAGAAAAGGAAAAAAAAAAAAAAATTCCACCCAGCTGTAACAAAAATGAGCAGTAAGAAGAAAAATTACCATCAGAACTTAAGGCAGAAATCAGCTTTCATTTTGCTGCACATGCATTGCTGTGTTGCCACATAAATAAATTTTGCTGAGATCATTGGTTACCTATTTTTGATGACATAGTATGTTACCATGTGAATTCCTTTTTGTAGATAATCAGAAAGAACCAATATTAATTATTGAAAATTATATTGATTTTGGTACAAATGTGCTGGACGCATCATCCACCAAATTTGGCAATTTTGTTCTTTGCCATAGAAACCATAAAATTAAGTGAGATTATCAGACATATAGCAATCAATTTAACTAATTTAGGTTTTCTGTATATTTTGTTTGGCTGTTTTTCTTATTTGTGCTGTGCTTTTTGCCAAAAATGAATTTTTTACATTTTTACTAAAATTTGTATTGTTGTTTTGCCTTTTTCAAACAGTAAGTGCATTTGTTTTTATATTGTTTTAATTATTAAAGTTCTTTATTTACATGTTGTATTTTAAACTTAACAAGTCTGCAAAAAGGAGGTTTTCTCGCCAAAAATTTTTGTTTGGATTTTTTTGTCAATGTGATGTGTCTGTTATATCTGTTCCTTGATTTCTTAAGTTTATCATTACCTAATATAATTGCGACTACTCAGTATCTATTATGTGGTGACTGTCAAACTGTCTAATTTCAATGTCAGAGCAAAGTTTTTTTTTTTTTTTTTTTTTTTTTTAAGGCTGAACAAATGGGAGAACTTCATTTCCAGTTCAAAAACTATGATAGAAAATTTGTTTGAATGGAAATCGGTGGTTAATATTCTTTTTTTTCCCTTCGCATAGGTTTTTATTTGGCTATTCTAATGCAGTACAAATGTCAAAATCTGGATGCCCAATATCCTGAATGGTCTATAATCCAGACCTCATCAGCAACCCTTTTTTTCTTTTTCTTTTTTTTTTTTAAATGCTTTACAATTGCACATTTGATATCTTTTCATAACAAACATGCAAAGAGTTCTGGTTCTTAATTTTACTTCGTCACTAACATCAGACTTAGGAAATCATTATTATTTTTTGTTTTCATCATTGCATTACTATCAGCACACAGCAGCATGAGAAACTACTTTTGTAATGGTATCTAAACTTTTTTTTTAATATTAGTAATTGAACACCAAAAAGCATAATATCCTTTTATGGTGACATTATGCTTAGTGATGATTACAGACTTCAGCTAACTCTGCTGTGAAGTTTTGAGTGTGTTGATGAGAAGTAATTTTACAGAAATTTCTTCCCATGTGCAAAAAATAAATTTTGTAAATGATGCTCATAGGCTGCAAGGTTACATTTAGTGCTGTTTGAATTGAAAATAATTGATTTATTATTCAGTATTACCCAGGACCAGTACTGAGCTGGTGAAACTGCACTGGATGGCAGAATATAGGGGAGGCAAAACTTTTAGAATTTAGTAAAGCACCCAGCAGCAAAATTAAGGGATGGCAAAATCTGTAAAATTTAGAAAAGGCACTGGGATGCAAAATGTAGAGGTGGCCAGCTTTTAGGATTCACCGAAGCACTTGGCAACAGATTTTTGGATATACAAGAGAGCACCAGGCCGCAAGATGTCTGGGACCAGGCACGGATAAATATATGCGGAACTTTGTTTATTCAGGACCCAGTTAAGCTTTAAGCATATGTAGGAAGTAATCATAAGCATTATTCTATTCAGGCTTAACTTTGTCAGTGCGAGATAGAAGCAAGACAAAATTTAGCGGAACAACATGCCCTTAGATTCAAATTTTATGATATATCTTCGGTAGTATATAGGGGAATGCTAGCTAAGTTTTATGATGAGAGTTGAAGGTTTTTCAGAAATCCTGAATGAAAACCGAAATTTTCCGATTAATGGAATTTGTGAGAAATATGGAGAAGAGGTAAAAGGAGGATGATATAACAGAAGTTTTTCATTGCCATGACAATTCCTAAATTGTAGTCAAGTAATGGATGGCAAAATCCATAATATGATTCTAAATCCAGAAAATATTGCTACCAGTAGTAAAGAAAATGACAGATAGATCATTGAGAGTGAAAAAAATTTCAATTGACAATTTAGTGGAGCTCTGGATGTGGCAGTTACAAAACGTGAACAATGAAACTTTATAATTGAACATGAAATTATGTCTCTAAATGTTTAATAAAGCAAAGAAATAAATATTGAACTTTTTTGGGAGGAGATAAATTCTGACTTTTTTTAAGGTTATAAATGCTTCATTGTTTCATAAATCGCTATTTCATATTTTTTATTTTATAATCTTAGTCATGGATCTTGGATTTTGTACTGTGTAGCACTCTTTAAATGATTCATCATGTTACTGAACTGTTTATATTAATATTTTTCATTTTCTGCCATGTACATAACAAATTAATATTCAGATGGCAAATTAGTTCTTTTTTTATTATTACCGTGGTTAGTTACCTTTATAAAAAGTAAGTTACACTTTACTGATATACAGTTAGTTACACTTTACTGCATATACATGTGTAATTTTTTTAATTTTAAGTTTTGTAAATATTAAGTGATTAGATTGAGACCAGGAAGATATTTGTTATTGCAATAGGAACTATTTAATGTGATTGCAGTTAATGTTATCATTTAAATATTGTTATGAAGTTGCTGAAACATTTATATATGAAAAGGAGGAAAATTCATTGCTTATTTTGATAAATGATTCAGTTAAGAGGATCAAAAGATACTTACCTATTATCCTGTTAGTCATAAAATTTTCAGCAAGCAACACAATTTAGCATCAGTTATGGATAAGCATCATATCACAAGATATACCCTCTGCACTTTCTTTTGTAGTAACCATGCCTGATTCTCAATGAGCCATCTTTTGTTTTTATGAACAAGGACACAAACTGACTCCTATTACTGCATTTTTTTCGTGTATTTTTGAATAAAAGGGAGATTCAGGGCTATAGAATTACATTTGTGATGCGCTTAGGCTCATTTATAGCTCGCGAGAATTTACATGTGTTGAATGCAGAACACAACATCTATTTATAACCGGGGGGGGGCAAGATGGTGCGCAGCACGTCGGCAGCCAAATTTAAGAGCGGCAAAATAATTATCAAACATATTATATTTCCGTAAAAAAGGGCGGCCAATTGTAATTTGAATGTGGGCAGGTGATGATCTAGGATTGGTACTGGCTATAACCAACAAAACAATAATATATTCTATAATCAATCTGTTGGAAGTTTGTACTTGTAGTGTTACTTGTTGTGCTTTTGTTAAAAACAGAAGGTCTAGCAAAATATGAAATGGATTGGACTAGCAGTGGCTGTTTGGTGGATTGTGGAGAGAGATTGACAAATGTGTTATTGTAGATGTTGCGGATAGAAATGCATCTCAGAATTCTGCAGGAACGATTAGTGCAGTTTATGTGAAATTTTGCCAACTCTCATGTTCAGTGGAGTAATATATAAGTGACGATCAAAATACTATAGATTAATTTTTTAAAATGAAGTAAAGTCAAGAGAGTGTGTTTGTTTGCCTCCCTATGCTCGGTCATATCACCTGGCTAAGCAAAAAATGGCTTCTTTTTATTATGTATCTTGCACTCTCAAAGTTTGTTCCTCGGAATCTTTACTTGCTAATGAACTCTAATTACTTGAGATCAGTTTCCATTTGACCAAGAATTTTCTTTCATGGCCATTGATAAAGCCTTTCAAAAAAAAAATTCGTCTTATGCTCAAAGAAGACATACCGCTGTTAGAAATAACATTAATGACTTTGCCATGCTTCCATTGCATTTTTCTTTTTTCATGAATTCTCCAGAAGCTCAATTTTCAAGTCATTTTTTCTCCTATCGATAAATTTCATGGTTCAATTCTTAAAAATTCCATTTCTGACTAATTCTTGGGGAACTTATAGCATATCATGCCAATGCAGTATGACAAATATCAGCCAAACTAAAAGAACATTCAAGTTTCACATCAAAGAACATAAATCTTATGGCCATAAAGGTGAAATTTAACAAGTCTTCAATAGCTAATCATTGTTGGAAATTAATCCAATTTGGACTCTGGGTCTGTAAAAATTACCCAAAAAGCTTCTACCATTGGTGAATTGGATTTTCTAAAGCTTTTTGCATTTAAAAAGATTTGTTTAACTAATGACTTAAATTTTGATCCAATCATTCCTAGTATTTTAAAAATTATATTAATTTTTCAGTTTTTTACTATTTCTGCCGACAGATGGTGCTACAATCTCATTAGTTTTACTGCTTTTGGTGCTACTATTTCGTTAGCTTTACTCCAACAAAAAAAAAGAAGATATAATCGTAATCATCTTAGAAGTCGCCAAACTCTGATAACCATGCGCTTAGCAGTTCTTCAGGAAACCATATCCATTGTAAGTTGGAATCCAAAAATTCATCGAATCACCTTTATTTCTGTAAAAAATCACCAAACTGTACCAAGGTGGTTGCACTAATATGTAATTACCGAAAAGGAAACATAGCGAGAACTATGAAATAATTTCTTTAAAAGGTGAAGGTAAATTTGAATTAGAGTTTGGTACATTAACTGGATCTGAAAAATTTTTACAATATGGAACACCTCTTGAAAATGTGGTCTGCCAGTGGAAAATGTCTTTTAAATAATTTTGGCTGCAGAAAAGTGGAAAGTAGGATTTTTTGGCCAACAATGTTTATCAACAGAAGATTTATGCAATTTTAGTCCAAAGGGAAATTTCCCCAGAAGGACTATTAATTTTATCTTGGCATTTTGCATTGATTCACTACAACCGTTGTTTCACTTTTCAGATTGTCACCACCAAATATTATCGCCCTGTATTATATTTAAAGAAATTAAACAATGAAGAATCTGCATAAATGTATGTATGTTTATCGCATTGTGATAAAACAACAGTACTTAGAGCCATCAAATTTTGAATAATGTAATTCTCTTGTGAATGTGGGCATCTGGAAGCCCAAATTTGAATTTTGTTTTATTATCGATTTAATATTTTATAAAACTTTAACACATTTTTGATTAACAAATTCAAGGATTTCAAAGTAAGCAGTGGCAACATTGTACAGAAAAACATTTGTGTCTCCATCGTGCGAGACTGTGTATCGGAAATTCTAAGGATGTGCTGATTTTTAAATTATTTTGCGATATTGCTCTTGAACTGAATTTTATGGCTTAAGTGCAAAGAACATTATATTTAATAACTAAAGGTAACGCACAAAATGTTTAAAATGGCCCCTTTGGACATAATTTAAAATCTGAAACCTTTCAAATTTTTTTAAGTATTTATTTTTTCATTCAAAATTTTATGTTCCTTAGTGGGAAGTCTTAAGGCTCTCTTAGGCTGACTAATGTGTATTAAACCACATTGCAAGGAATTTTTTTATACCCCAGGAATTCATATCCAGAATTAGATCATTACATACAGAGCTGCGAATTTTATGGATAGAGGAAAAAGTGGCACGAAAGTTAAACTTCTATAATATATATATGTACAGTTTTATATAGCTAACAGAGGGAATGAGTGTAGAATTCTTATAATTTCCTTAAATAGTCGTGATGAAAATTTTTTTTATTGCTTGGTTATTAGATGGAAAACTTGTGTCAGTAGCAGTTGCTTTTATGTAGTTTAATTCTATATCAAGAGCTGACTTAACGGAACAAACTCTGAGTACTTGGGAAATGAAGGGAAGCTAACTTTTGTTTAGTTGGATGACAGGATTTGAAGGATGGTGGAAGAGAAACAGACGAAGGTTTACAATATACAATGGTACTGAAATTATAGGTATTTCATGTAACCAAGATGTCAAGGAACAGAAGGGATTTGAGATGTCAGCTTTGAAAATGGACTGAATAGCAGGATCAAGAGAACTTTACTTAAATCTCTTTTGTTATGCAAATAAAGCAAATATATCATCGTAGTTACTTTTACCTAACAGGGAGCAGTTCATAAAAGAACTTTTACCCTCAAGATATTGGAATAGTTTGTAAAAATGTTTTTTCCCTTTCCCTAATTAAAATGATGTGAATGTCCCATTTGTATGTTTTTGGTCATATTTATGTTAAATTAGTTAAATTGCTAGTTTGAAAGGCTTTTTTTTATCTAATGTAATCAAAGTAGTCATGGACAAAAATGATCACTTTCAACAGTACCAACTCTGCATGTAATATAAATGTCAAACTGAAGTTTGAATATCAAACAAATATACACGCTTAAAATTGTATTAGATTATGGTTATCTATCATATAACTGAAATGGGAAACTTTATATGTTTCTGTTAACACACTGCCACTTAATTCTAAATGTAAATTTTGGTGCAAAATCTATCTAGATAGCAGCAACTGTAATAATATGCAAAGCTTGAATGAAAACAATTATTATTTTAAATCCAGAATAAATGTAAAAAAAAATAAAGACAAATACAAAAGTGTAAAATGGATTTTCCCACATTAATTTCTGATTATGTAAGAGACAAAGCTGCCAGTTTCATTTAACTTCGCCAAAAATACATGCATCTTTCCATGCAGTTGCTGCTGCATAAATTCGTTAAAGTATAAATTTAGCTAGTTGTGGGCAGTACTATGCTGAAATTTGTTTCACAATTTTGTACATAGCATCCTCTGTCATAATCAATAACATTATATTGGTGGTTAACATCTAGGTGTTCATGGCTTCCATAGCACAATACTTCTATGTAGTATACTCATACTAACAATTTTGTGTTATATTCTTGTGTGATAACTTAGTTCCATTAAATGATTCAGATGCACTCAGCCCTTGTAAGACCACACAATTTCAAAGCAGTTTGCAATTAACTTCCAAGGCAGCATTTTGTTTCTCCAGAGCCACTAAATGATGCCTCTAAATAAGAGGAGGATGTAGGACAAATACCGGTTTGCCTATATTAGCCACCATGTATCCTGTTTCTGCATCACTTGTCTAGCAGTTGCCATTTCTTCCGCTTAAGCACTGGAAAAATCTATGAGCGGAATGACCTGGATTGGTGTTCATTCTTCCCATATCATAGCAAAAGTTATTCATAGCACTATATATGCAGGCTACCTTTTTTGCTGGCCAGCTTCCCATTAACAGAAAAGTGTAGGAAAAGAAAAAGAAGAAAATTGTGAAACTTGTAACTGAAAAATATTTTCAGGAATCCTGAAAAATATTTCCAGGATTTAAGAGAATGCATTTTTTTTTGGGGGGGGAGGGGGTGCTGTTATTAATTCATAAAGAAGATACAAAACTTAACTATATACTACTAAATTGTAGTGAAGTGTTTGAAGTTAGCAAAATGCATAATAAAGTTAAATACATTAACCTTTACCATAAATTAATGTCAGCTGTATACATGTAATTTAGTTAAATGAATTAAATTATACTGAGAACTGGTGTCAAATATCTCATAAAGTATGAGATATGTAAACAGCAATATTTCAAGATTAAAAGAGGCTTAGATATAAAATGTTTACACACTTTAAGCATGTAAAATAAGTTTTCAAGTAAGAAATGTTGATAATGTCAAATTAATAAGCATGACATCATCAGAAAGTCTTAAATACTTATATTTATTTCATCAAAGTTATTATCTTAATATGTTAAGAAAATAAAAGAGTAACATCGTTATGAAATAACTTTTACCAAGCCATGTATCCTTCATCCCTTTTCCCTTAACAATAAACATTTTATCAACCTATATGATTGTTATTTGAACCCATCTGAAATAACCTTTCTTTCACGTAGTTATATACTTATTCTAATTTTATATGCACTATGTCAATTTCCTTTGCAAGTGTATATTTTGTTTATTGTTTATAGAGTGAAAGAATTAAATTGCCGAGAATAATTTACATTTTTCTGTCAAATTTTTCTTACTGATTTTTTAATTTAGGTGTTAGTATATGATCGGTATGGTCAAGATATTATTTCCCCTTTGCTTTCTGTGAAAGAACTCCGAGAAATGGGAGTAACCCTTCATCTGTAAGTATAAATTTCTTTGTAATTCAGGTGTCTCCTTATATAAAACAAAAAATTAATTCATAATTTGATATTTTGAGAAAAGTATTTAAATTGCTCCAAATTCTATAGCACTAAAAGTTTTTTATTTTTATTTATTTTGTAATCGTTAAAGGAACATAAATATCTTGAGTAATGATAGTTTTGTGTAATTTTATTTTTACTTATATATTTATTTATTTTCCCATTATTATACTGTTGATTTTCGAAGGAATTTCAGTACTTATTAACACAATCACCTTGATAGAAGTCGTCAAATTTTCATAATGTGCCAAACTTTGGAAACCATTCGTACAACAGCTGTTCTAGCAACTGTATGCGTAACAATTCTTCAGCTTTAGAAAGTAATATCACTACTTCCATATGAATTCTTTTTGTTGTATTCCGAGTTCTAATGGTATTTATAAACTAATTGTGATATTTCTTGTTTTGAATTCTATTTTAAATTAAGGACTGTTGAGATTTGCAATGTCAAAAACTGAAGTAGAACTTTTACAGGAATACAGAAGTGTAAGGGAGAACAGTAGCACATCAAAATAAAACATAAAATTAGGCAATAGCCTTGTTTTTGGCATAGATTTTAATTAAGCTGTTGATTTTGAGAGCAAACAGATACAGATACCTTTTCATCAGGAGCAAAGAAATCTGCAACAAAGGGAAAGCCATGGTTGTATTTATACTCAAAAGAAATAAAGCAAAAGAGAAGGGGCGTTGTCTGTTAGTAAAAATAGTAATAAAAATCATAGCCTTGGGGTATGCCCTAACTAAGTCAGTTCTGGCTTTAAAAAAAAAATTAGAAATCCAGTGTAGGGCATTACCCCTAAGCCATACCATGTCAAAGGCCTTGGTTAAGTCCAGGAAGACAGCCATTGTATGATTAATAAGGCATAAATTATGGGCATGTCACTGTGACAAAAATATAATATTTGATCAATGGTACAGTCCTTTCCTGTAGCCATATTATTTCTTTGGAAGCAGGTTTGGAAGTTAGTAATTAAGTCTATTTAACAGCAGTTTTTCCATAATGTTACATGGAATACAAGTCAAGAATACAGGACAGTAACTCTTAAATGAGCTAACGAATTTATCCATCTTCCTAATCAGAACAACAATAGCTCTTTTCCGATCAAGTGATAGATGACCGTCCCTCCATGACCATTTAAAGATATCCAACAGTCTACTCTACCATTAGGGCCAAGATGGAAATGCATTTGACCATGTATATTACCAGTTCTGGCGGATATCTTCCGGCTGACATCTCTCAAGATAACATCCGGTTCGTGATTAAACCCGGAAGAAACTGGACTTTGGCTAAAGGGGGGAAGTGATACAGCTTCTGTAGGCCATAAGACCTGGAGCACCTGAGATGGAAGTCTGACTTTTCTCCATAGCTTTGCCTGCATGCTTTAGATGGGCTTAATGGAATGGCCTTCATGCCTGGAGTGACCCTACCAAGAGCTAGGCTTCTGATGTACTTTACCATTTCCAACCACTGGCAGCCCTTGTCATGGTGAGGCAGCAAAGCAGAATTTGAGGAGGAGGGATAAATACCTAATTTAAAGATAAAATGTATATATATGTATATACAATAAAAGCCCAACTATCTGACATTCAACTAATTAGACGGCTCAAGTAACTGGAATATATTCAAATTTTAGAAACGCTTTCTGTAAGTAAATAAATATGAGATTTGTAACTCCACTATAAACCACGAACGGCACTCTAATTGAAATCAAACAAAATCTGTTGCGAAACACTTTAGCATCAAACAAATCAATGCATTAAGTGCCAGCGTACATAAGTGCAAAGCATGGCATAAAGCTTTGCATTTATGTAAATCTAATTAATTCTCGATAAGTCAGTAATTTTTTAATAAGTAATTTTTTGTAAAAAACAATGAGTTATATGTTTTTCAACTACATTTTGAAAAAATAATATAAATTTGGAGTTTATTGTCAGTGGAATAGCAAGCAGTAGAGAATTTTTAAATCTATAGTATCCCAGCATCAAGAAAAGTGAAATTTATATGAATAAACATTAGTGGATAAACAATAGCTGTGCAATGTGAAAAATTAAAACAAGCAATTTAAGTTTTTTATGCATTATGTCCATAACTTGTATATGTTGATTAACTAAATAAAGACTGATCTGTTTTTTAAAACTTCTGTTGGAAAGATCGGCACAAGTTCGACAAGATCTCTGTCACCTTCATGATCGACAAAATTTGATAATCAAATATGGCGTTTTACTTTGGCATTTGTGTCTTAAATGCCCTTTTTTCTTTTGAAATCTCACATAATTTAAAAATAAGCATTTGATATTCAAGTTAATAACAAATAAAATGATTGGTTTTTATAGTTTTAAATCAGAAATTTCTTCTTTCAGTCATTTATTTGGCTTTTAGACCACGAATTGCATTTTTTATATACTCGTTTATCTGGAATTTGATATTTTCCAAAGTTTCCAGATTGGCAAGCTTTTACTGTAAATAATCTTTTTCAATTATAAGTTATTCGTTTTCTTCTGTTAAAAATTGCTAAACTATGCCGGGGGAATTGCACTAATATGAGGGCAATTCAGAAACTAATTTTCATTGTGGTGTGGTGCTAGTAGTAGTGGAGGAGCGCAACCATTGTTATATCAAGTTGTCTGTGGATCATATATCCTAGTATCCTGCTATCCTAGTGACAGTGTTGTACTGCTGTGTATATGCTGGTTATAACATCACAAGTGTGCTGCCATTGAAAATCGTGTGTTGTGTGTGGCTCAAATATTATATGTGAAAGTGTAATGCATCAGTAGGTGAAATATTTCAAAGAAGGAAGAAAAAACATTCATGATGAATCCATGAGTCGGAGGCCATCTCTAGTGAATGATGATCTCAACAAATTGATCACAAAATCCGTCAGATCCGTTGATTCATAATCTTAGAACTTTCACAACAATTTCTGAACATCTCTCAGACTGTTTTGTATGAGGTAATCATTGGAAAATCAGGCTACCAAAAGCTCTGTGCTCGATGGATACCAAAAATTCTCACAGAGATCCACAAACCAAATCAAATGGATGCTGCCATAGACTTATTTACCCAGTAACTCACGGAAAGGGAAACGTTTTTGAACAAAATAGTGACTGGCGACGAGACTTGGATAGTGCACATAAATGCTGAGACAAAACAACAGACTATAGCAGTGGGTCGTACTGGCTCCCCAAACGGGCTAAGGAAAGTCTGTTGAACTTTGTCAGTGAGGAAGGTTATGGTCACTGTGTTTTTGGATGCTAATTGAAACTTGCCCTTGGAATTCATGGAATGTGGTGCGACAATCAGTTCTAAAGTGTACTGAATCACTTTGAAAAAACTGAAAAGAGCCTTTCAGACACTGTGGCCTGCTGACATCTGGCGTTGTGTTCATGCAGAATAACGCTTGCAGTCACAGTACTTACAAGATTACACAGTCACAAATCATGGCAAACGCAAGGTCTTTTGTGCCAATTCAAATGGGATGTGTTTCAACATCCCGCTACAGCCCTCAGCTGCGTCTGATTACGATCTGTTCCCTGCAAGTGGCTCGGGACATAGCACTTTGCTGACCGTGAGGAACTTCGAACTCCTGTCACAAGTTGAGTGAAGTCGCAGGCGGCTGAGTTTTATGCAGAAGGGATACGTAAGTGCTTCAGAAAGCTTCAGAAGGTATTGGTAAAATGCTATGACAGTTGTTTGAATGTACATGGTGACTATGTTGAAAAATAGAGGACAGCTGTAACTTTCAGATGCAAATCGAAAATTTGTTGAGTCTATGTAGCATTTTTTATTTACAACCAAATGGATGGAAGATAATTTCTGAATTGCTCTGTATGTATGTGTCAGAATTTTCTTATTCAAGTAATGAATTATAATATAGGTAAATAAAACTTTTGTATAATTTAATATAATAGTAAGGGCAGTTAATGAATAAGAGATGGTCTATGAAAGGAACAGTTTTTATTCTATTTTTGTTTGTACTTTTTTCAGCCTTCTACATTCTGACAGAGAGCCTATTCCAGATGTACCTATTGTATACTTTGTTATGCCAAATGAAGAAAATATCAACAGAATTGCACAGGTTTGTATATTCTGCAAAGCTATTTAAATTCTAAATTTCTTTCTGATTCATCTTTAGTAACCTCCATTCAGTCTGAGTTTTTAATATAATTAGAGTAAGGTTGCACAAGTCATACCTTTTAAATTCATTTTTTATTCATACCTTTTAATGCCAGCTGCACTGCTTTTGGCAAAATGAGTTATCGCCTAGTCTACCATATTGTGTCACATCATGTTCATCTCCTTGTAATATTTGTGAGTAAGACCATGAAGAGAGTATAATTCAGTGCCTAAAATGCAAAGGATGACTTATGTTTTGGAATTGACAAGAAAATGAAAAAATATCTTTGTAGTTGTTGTAATTAACTGTATAAATAAATTGAGAAAAAAGAAGTTTTATTATAACTATCCAGTTTTAAATACAGTACAACTTAAGCTGTAGGTGGTATGATTTGGAATATGAGTTGTCTAAGTAGTATTAAGTTCGTGTTCATCAAGTTTTTAAATTTTATCATAGAGAGTAGACTGTATGGAATTTTATTGTAATAAATACCAGCAGCAGCAACACAAGATATTATTAACCACTAATAATTTTTATTTTTTCATAGATCCTACAATTTATGCAACCTACCTTATATGTTATACATTTTTAAATAAGTAGGTAATTTTGTTTCATGGTACTGTTCTTTTATCTTTACCAGACTCAAAAATGTATGTATATATGCATGTATGTATGTGTGTGTATGTATTTATGTATGCATGTGTATGTATTTATGTATGCATGTACAGAATGTGTGTATGTATGCATGTATGTGTTCATGTATATATGTATGTCCATGTATGTGTGTGTATACATATATGCACATATATACAAACACACGTGCATACATTTCTGAATCCAGTCCTGATAACAGAACAGTGCCCATTGCTTTTTATACATGTAAAAAAGTATTTGAGTAATGTTTAATATGAAAAATACACATCTTAAAAGACCTTTGTAGAATTTCGTGATGTTCATTTCACAAAATTTAAATGCATGCTTTTTAATAGGAGCCCACCAGTGATGGAGATGTAAAATTGGTGATCATTGGTAGTTCGACCTGGGATTGAATCCCGGCTGGCTGTATAGTTGGTTTTCATGGGCTTTCCCATCTGTAATTTGGAAAGCCAGTTTTCTTAAAAAGTCTACCGACAATGCATCACTCCCTATAGGCAAATATCACTCAAGTTGCATTGCATTTATCAATTAACCTATTCTCCCGGTATTATCGGGACTCACAGTTTTTTTGTCGCATATCTTGGTCTATCACCAAATATCCCAGTTTTTAATTTTTAGCCTTTAATAATAAAAATGTTTGCCAGTAATAAATAAAATGTATTGAGTTAATGAAACTTGAATTAGACAAATTGCGTTCTCCCTCCAATAATATTTTTAAAATAATTTTTTTTAATAGCCCAAAAAGGCAGTAGCCCTGAAGTATGCCATGTTATTCTCAAACAGCATTTTGTAGCATTTCACTATAAACAGCAAATCACTTTTTAAATTGTTGCCACCAAATATTAACATCCTGTATTATATTTAAATAAATTAAATAATCAAGAATCTGCATGAAAGTCTGTGTGTATTTCCCACATTGTGAAAAAATTATGGTATCTAGAGCCATCAAATTTTGAATAATGTAATCCTCCACCCGAATATTAACACCTGGATACCCAATTTTTGAATTTGTTTAATCATCTGTTTCACATTTTGTAAAACTTTAATGAAATTTTTAATTAACAAACTCAATTTCAAAGTAAGCATTAGCAACAGTGTATGGAAAAAAAAATTTTATCTCCAGCGCACGAGACTGTCTATTGGAAATTCTAAAGATATGCTGTTTTTAAATATTTTGTGATATTGTTGCTGAATTTTATGTGATTTAAGTGTGAAGAACATGATATTTAATAAATAAAGGTAACACACTAAATGCTAAAAAAAGTCCCTTTGGGCATAATACAACATCTGAAAGCGTTAGTATTTTTTTTTTTATTTTATTTCATCTCAATTGTTTTTTTACCCCCTTGGTTTATTGTATTATGTTTTGTTAACTGTTATTTGATCTGAGTTTTTTTAATCTACTGTAGATATTTGCAGATTTTTATATGAAGATTCGAGCAGTATTATCATTTAATATTTGTATTTAATTTTATTTTACTTTAATTTGGGATGTATTACATTATGTACATTAATTAATTGCAAGCATTTTTTTCCCACATGGATATTAAAATCACTGATAATCTTAAGGCCTTCACTATCACCAACAATTATCATGAAATTTTTTAATTGAGAGGTATATTTTAAGGCATCTGTGTTGTTTCTTATGTCACACTTTTCGTCTGGCTCTTGTTTGTCTTCTTCACTGTTTTCCAAATTACTTTTGTTAAAAGCTCACATCATCAACTACAGGTGACTTAAAAGATTTTATGTCATTATTGGTGTCTTCAGTACACAAATTTTCATCAATTTATAAATATTCTTGCATTTGAGCAGTGTCACTGATTTTCACAAATTCAAACAATTCATTTTCATCAGTAGTTTTTCACTGACGAATTTGAAACTGGAATTTCAGAGCCTCTTAAAATAGTAATGAACACAACTTTGTGAATCACTGAATGGCACAATACACTAACGCATTTTGGAAGCCGATCGATGTTTCTTCAAGCAGCTGGACAAAGGACGTGCTGTAAAAACAGTTTTCTGTAGTGAACCTTGAAGCTTTTAATTATACCTTGATCCATACTGATATTGCATCAGGTGGAAAAGCACTAATTTCTGTTTTATATTTGTGAATGGGCTGTCTACTTAAAAATGTTGCCAAGCAAGTAAAACAAATGGAATATTTTCCAATCAAATCGTTAAGTAAAAATGCCAGACGTCAACAGTGATAGTTTAACTCTAGTAATCCTATCTGAAGTTGTCACATTTAGTCTATTCATTCATTGTCATTCATTACATTATCTGTGGTATCTTTGGTAGTCGTATAATGGAAAAGTGCTACATCAGGGTTGCCACGCTACCGGGAAAACCGGAAAAAGTCAGGGAATTCGAAAATTGACCGAAAAAAGTCAGTGATACATTTTAGTCAAAATCTGGAAAAGTCAAGCAATTTCATATGGAGATCCCCAAAAAAGTTTCGTGCCAATGTTAAAAGCGATCACTTTCTTGGTGAATTATGTATCGCATGAGCGTCATTTAAGCAGCTGGCACAGAGCCAATTTTCGCAGCTCCAATCAGATTGCCTTTTAGTAAGGCAAAGCAAGTTTCCAGTTACTTCGAGAATCGAGAGACTCGCACGTACATTGCATATTGAATGAAAGAAAATACCACCCCATTCTTGTATAAAACAAAATCAGTTTAATCTTAGCAATGGTACGCATAGGATTTGGCTGCAGTGCATGTTGAACAAAAGAAAATACCTTCCCATTTTCGTACAACGCAAAATCAGTTTAATCCTAGTAACAGTACACATGGGATTTGGCGCTATTATGATGAGCAGTAAACAGGTCATTTTGGTGTTGGGGACAGTTTTCAAAATTGTGCCAAGGCCAAAGGGTATACTAGGATTGTACTGCAAAATCTTTAAAACTTTTTTTTTTTCTTTCTTAGTAATAAATGCCTTATTTGTTATTTCGCAGTGAAATAAAAAAATTGTAATCAATCATCTAGGCTAACCGTTTAATATAATTATATTCGCCAAAAAATCATTGATTATTTTAATTCAATTTTTAAGTAATTTACTTTACTGTTATTCGTATCATTTAATGTTGCTTCTTCCCTCTAAATTTATTAATTTTTAGTTAATAATACTTTCAAGTTTCAGGCATATTCCTGATACTAATTCTAACAGTATGATGCCATACTATCACGAAATTAATTGTGCATATTTTTTGCTTATGTATAAATAAATATAAAATACCTGAATTTGTTTTAAAATATCACTCAATAGATTTTTTTTCCTTTCGTTTAGCTGCAAAATGTCTACAAAAAAGACGTTTTTAATCCAGATTGGGCAGATTCTACTCTCTATCTTTAGTGGAGAAAACAGCTCCTATTACAGTTATAATAATAATGCTGTGGGGATTATATAAAATATATATAATCAAATGTAATTGGCAAATTTTTGTCTTTTCAAATGGTACCATAATTAATTTATCTCTCAGCACAGCCAATGCGCACTACACGGATAGTCTGGAACTTTCTTAAAACACCTGGAAAAGTCAGAGAATTTCATTCTCCTGTTTGAGTGAGAACCCTGCTACGCGGTGTGGTTTTTTTTCCCCCCATAATTAGTGGAGACGCCCATAATTTAGCTTTTAGAAAAAGTGTAAAAAATTCTTGGCTTATACACGGCAATATACAGTATTTATTGATTTAAATATTTTATTACACAATTTAAATATTTCTGTTTCCCACTTATTTTATGTATATTTATTTATATACAGGATTTTCGGGATCAGCTATATGATATTTATTATTTGAATTTCATCTCCCCGATTTCCCGACACAAACTTGAAGATCTGGCGAGTGCTTCTATACAAGCTGGATGTGTATCCTCAATAAATTCAGTTAGTTTCATTTATTTTGTTTGTATAAAACAGGTGTTTGAATTTCTAAACCTGAGTTATTATACAATTTTCTTAACTTTTTTTCTGTAAAATAATTTAAGTTTTTAAAATTAAGTTATATTGAGATTTATTTAGCATTTTATTCTTTATTTCTCTTCCCAGGTATTTGACCAATATCTAAATTTTATAACCATTGAAGATGATATGTACATATTACGGCACCATGATCGAAGTTCTTTAAACTACTTTGGTGAGAAAGAAGTGTTTTTACTTAGTTGACAGAAATAATTATGAAATTCTTATAACTAACATCAACAGAGCATAGGTTTAAAAATAAATTGAATCTATTTTAATTTGAAATTAACAATCTTTTTTAGCCTTTAATTAGCTTTGCTGTTTGTGTTCTTTTTTGAGTTAAGAAGAAATGTCACAAGTCCTTTATTTCAAAATTAAAAATACCTTAAGTTTCCATTTCTCAAGCTGACCATCTGATTACTTTAAACATTCATTCGAACTGCTTCTAGTTGATGATAGTTCTGTAGAAATTACTGTGATTATTAAAATATATTTATTGTTCTCTCAATATTTAATATCGATTTTCAGCTCAACTGCTGAAGAACTAGAGGAAAAAAAATTTGTTTTAGATATTTTCAGTATTTTGACCAACTTAATAAGCTTTAAAATCTTATGTGATGAGGAATTTTTTGGTTTTCAAGCTGAACACTTGAAAAAAATTAGTTAAGTGTAGATTGTTTTTTGAAAGTTGGAATTTAAACTTGTGTGTTTTGGGTCAGGATTACTGCTGATGCTGTCAGTATCAAACACTTTGCATAATTATGACTGTTTAATCGATATTAACTAGGATCCTAAGTTTCCTTGTAAATTTTCATTTTGGTAGGATATTGTAGAAAATGTCAAATACTTTGCAAGAGCATTTTTTTCCCCATTTTGTTTTATGTGCAAAGGAGTGAAGGCAGAATTATTAACAAATCTGCTATAAAATGCTTCGTTGATTTAAGTGTGGAAAACATGTTCGTTCTTGTTTAGCATCTATGTCAAATACCTGTATTAACTTGTAGCACATTACTACATACTAACTAGAGAAATTTTACTAGCTAGTATTTAGTAAAATATAATGATATAATGAAAATAAATGGTATATGCTCTTGCCCCATTTATGGACTTACCTCACTTTGCCTTAATGTAGAATCTCAAAGATTATTGAAGACTAAATTATTTCTTTCTTCAGTGGTTCAGAACACTTTAATGAAAATTCTATATTTGGCAAATTGTTGATTTGAAGTTTGTTTAATAACTCATTTTCAGCATATCAAAAGTTTGTTAAGTTGTTGAAGTTGTTCTAAGCTAAAAGAAAACCTGGACTTGAATATAGATGACATTTTTGATTAAATAACATTAGTTTAAAAAAACTTACAAGATCCAGAACATCAAATAGCAAATGCCACATGATTTTAAAAGGTGCTGATTGTAAATATGTGATAATTTAAAAATAGTTTCACCTATGTTTTCAATTGCTGCAACATAACATACTGTGTAAGAATTTTTCGTGCCATGGGAACTAAATGGAAAAGTGAAGGAAGCAGATGTTTGCTTGATTTTTTAAAAATGAATTATTTATATATTTCCATTTGAAATTATTCAGAATTTTCAAAAAAAAAAAAAAGAAAAA
>KK120226.1:72300-117574 GCA_000611955.2 Stegodyphus mimosarum
AAAAAAAAAAAAAGTAAAAAGTGATCAAAAATAAGAACACATTAAAAGTTTCAAAAAATTTTTTAAGTTTTTCTACAGATCTGAATTAACATTTTTAAATTGAATTCTGATGATAGTTCTAATAATGCATCTTTTGTCCTTTATTGCTATTCGACAAAGTTGGTAACCCTAGATGTAATATACAGTACATTTTATTTATACTTTATGTATGGTTTTGTGGTATTTTACAATACTTAAGTTATTAATTAAACTTTACTTTGTGCTATTAAATACCATATGTAATCTTATAACGTCTAGTATACTAACTATCACTTTATTTAATGTTAGTAAATATACTCTATACCTTCAAGGTTTAAGGACTAACTTTTCATTAACAAACTCTAGCAAATCTGCCAATCTTACTGTGATATCTTAATTTGATTTTCCTAAAATATTGTGTGACTATAGATATTATGTAAACTTTTTTTTTATGGTTAATCATTAACTTTAATTGAGTAAACATCTTCTGTCATTGAGTGAAAAGCTAAGCAAAGAACAGCAATAAAATTTTGCTGTAAAATAGGGGATAACTACACCAGAGCTATCTGAAATGTTATTTACAAGCATTAACATGATCCAGTACTTTTGTTAGTTATGGATGATTTCATGATGGGTGCACAAAATTGTTGATGATGAACCAAAGAGTGATTGTCCTTTACTGTCTTGAACAAATGAGAAAATTAAAAAGGTTCATCAGTTCTTAACAAATTGGCACTTATATATCTGGATGATAAGTGATATGGTACTTATGTATTATCCCATCAACGATGAAACTGTCAGCAAACAGTGGGATTTAGAGCCAATTTAGGATAAGCAAGATATAACAACACACTAATAATATCTGCGTCTTCAGTTGATGTAAACCTTATTGATTCTCAGTAAGCCATGTTTTGTTTTTAACTGTTATTGCTGTATTTTTCCTTGTGTTTTAAAGAAAAGTATTAAAATATGGAAACAACATTCTACAGAACATCAAGCAATTGATTGATTTCAAAGGTATGGTAGCCTGCCTATGGAGAAAGTCTGTATTAATGGGCATGATGTGGTTAGCGGAATATGTCTGGCAAAAAAGTAATAGATTTTAGCAATTACCTGCAGAGAATTTAAACTTATGGAATTGTAAATGCAGCTTGTAAATCTAAAGACCTAACAAAATGGTAGAAATTGATGAAAATCTTATTACAAAGCATGAAACAAAGTGGGTCAAATTTTGATTGTTTGCTAAATAAAGAGGAATCATTCAATCAGACTTCCATAGGAATGATTACTACAACTTTGGCAGAGCCAAGGTCCATAACTATGTTTCACAATTGATGGAATAATGCATAAGTACAGCTGATAAACTTAACATTAGTAAAGAGACTGCTGTCAAAATCATTTTGGAAGATGCTGAAAACAAAAGTTTAATTTCTATTTTGACTTTCACTTTTGACTGTGGTTAGAAAAAGGATTGAATTTCTCCATATCGTAATTTAATCCAGATAGCAGGCATTTTATTCTGATTTTTTTCCCCAAGACGTTTGTGGCTGGAGATAAAACTTGATGTTTTGATTATGATTCTGATACAGGACAGCAATTATTTCCTCAAGTTGGACAAGGTTTACCACAACCAAAAAACTTTGATTTAAAAAATTTGAATGACAATATTCAATACAATTCGGTCAGTATATAAAGACCATATTTGTGAGTTTTTTTATAATTTACAAGGAATTTGTTATTGAAAAACAGATACGGAATTTTATATTTTGTAAAGGTAGATTTTTAAAGAGAATTTAGCAGAATTTATAAAAAGAAAGACTTCTGAAGAAAATTAGATTTCTAAGTAGAATTGAAAGCAGGAGTTGTTTCTAAACAGAATTCAGTAAATTAAGCATACAAAAGCTCTACCAAATAACTGATTTCTGCTGTTCAAAAATACATTGCCATGCAATTCTGTTCTTGTCAGGCAGTTTCTAGCAGTGAAACATGCCACAATTCTGCAATTCTTTTCACCATGTTTGGCATCTGCAAACAGTTTCTCTTCCCAAAAGTGAAGTCTCACCTCAAAAGTCATCATGATAGTACTGAAATGAGTCA
This sequence comes from Stegodyphus mimosarum, assembly GCA_000611955.2. NCBI lineage: Eukaryota > Metazoa > Arthropoda > Arachnida > Araneae > Eresidae > Stegodyphus > Stegodyphus mimosarum. The sequence continues at coordinate 74,416 of KK120226.1, forward strand.
GAAAATTGTAACCAGAGACTTAAACACCAATTACTTTAATAAATAAATTAAACTGTTGTATGAACATGCCAGACTTTTCTGTAGACTGAACAACGACTGTATATTGAAAGTTAAGAATGTTTTTCTTCATCTTCTAATTTTATTCAAACTTAGTCCTAACATATTGTAAATAATTTTTGTATCTTACAGTCTATGTTTTATCAGTTCAACTTCCATGCTAATTGTAGAAATATCACGCTATATGCTGTGTCTACAAAAAGTCTTAACCCTGGTACTGGTAAACTTTGAAACTGGAAGTGTATATAATTACAAAACATTTTTTTAAAAAAACAAAATATAAACATGCTTAGCATTTTCGTGCATTAAGCTACTGAACAAATATCAGTAAAGACATAAAGTAAGAAATTTAGAACTATTTTTTCACAAAGACAAAAATTCTAATTCATAATTAATAAATTTCATGAAATATGAATTTTTATTAATTAGATTTTTTTCAGTTGCCAAATTTATGTATGTACTTAATTTTTTTTTCAGCTGTAAATAGAGGCGATGTTAAAGACACAGAAATAGAACAGATCATAGATAATATTGTCGATAGCTTATTTTCCGTATTTGTTACATTAGGTAAGTTATGTGATCCCTCTTCAATGTTTTATGTCTAAAAACATTTTTATAAGGTTTCAATGGGGATAAACTTTAATTTACCCCATATTATTTAGAGCAAGGATGTTAAATTGATGGCCTCCAAAACAATTTTATGTGGCCTATGAGGACATTTCAATTATGGTGTGGTAAAGATTTCAATATTTTTATTTGAAACCTGAGCTTACATTATTTTCATTTGCATTGAAAACGAATGTGAATATGTAATATGTAAATAGAGTTGATTAATTTACAATGTGATATAAATCTTATTTAAAATCTGAAGGCTCAGATTTTTATTAACTTCATACTGTATTCATACTTCTCAATAAGTAAGCTCAGTCAACAGAATTTTGCACTAGGAATAATCGCTTTGTTTGGGAATATACTTATATGCGAAGAGCTTTTTCTCATGGTTGAAAATTTATAAGAAACGAATTCAAATGGTCGACAATCTGCGAAGAAGATATTCATACTTCAAAGATAAAAAAAAAGACTAAATTGTTCTCAAGCTTTTTGCAACTTAGTAAATTTTCTCTGAAAGCTTCTGAAATTCTTCTGCATCCTCTGAAAATTTTCGTTAGTTGTTTATTTTTAGTTTAAATTATAGTAAGTTATTTAATGTTGAATTAAACATATGAGAATTTTTTTAAAGAAATGTCAGTTTAAGAATATAATATTGTTATGGATTTCGTATTTATTTAGCCATTTATTTAGAATTGTAATTAAAATTGCTTTATTTTCCCATGCAACACAGACGATTTTTGAAGAGAAAGCTATGTCAGAAAAGTAAAAATAAAAAAGCACATGCATTTAATATTTAATAAATAAATATCTCGTAATTACTGTTGCCATCCACAAATGTCAAGAAAAATCGAGGTTTTACCAGAGTATTCTAGTAAATAATTAGAAAGCTTATAAAAGCCAAATTAAAACACCTCATCTCAGTTGTAGCTGTTTTAAACGAACTGTTTGTTTACTTAATGCTGTTATTGATTGTAGCGATTTCGCTTTGAGGTAGAACTAGTTTCTGTGTTTTTGAATTGAGTTTTGTTTAAAGTTTTAGATATTGTGATATTGGATGAATATCTCTGAGGAAATATCTCAGCATTTTGTTTTATTTCTTGTGAAAAGTGTAAATTTATTAACTTTTTAATGACTGATGTATTCAATCCATAACAAACCCGTACGCACGCAACAATATTTAGCTGTCAGTATATTTAAATTATAAATTGTGACCAACAAAATGCTTAGGTACTAAGCTTTAGATTTCAGATAGAAAATAAATATAAGTATAAATTTGAATTTTTCCTTAGCAATATTAATGAAAATGTACGATAAATATTTAGTAAGCAAAATTTTTAATTTATTTAAAATATTTTTTGTTTTTATAAACTCTTTCATTTTTTTAAAAAAAGGGAGAGGGGAAACATTTTGATCCATCAGCTGTTTTCACCAGCACGTCCATTTGGCCCACGTGCAGTTTGACATTGCTGGTTTAGAGCTTTAACTTAGGAATTGAAATTTGTATCAAATGTCTATATCCGGTTAGCAACATTTTTGTATTATTAAATCAAAAATATTTTTTCTTCTCAGGTAAGTAATAATTTGAAAGGTGTTGACTATTTATTGAAATTTGATTCATAAAGTCTTTAAATTTTGATGTGAGATATTTTAATCAGATTTTTTACTTTTTTTATTTTGTGTCAGAAAAATATATTAGTATTGAAATAAACTAAATAATTTTAAAGGACTATGAATTAAGATAAAATAGCATGTGTTTAAATTATTGTCATCATTTATTCACTGTGTTTATTTGTGGTTTTAAAATAAAGGTTCTAATTTCTTATAAGAAGGAGATTTGGAAAGTGGGAAAAAAAATTGAAATTGCATTTACTGTGCTTTCACCATATTACTAGTTATTCTGAGTTAACTCAGTCATCAAATATATTTAATGAGTTAACTTGTGATTCATGGTTCATGATACACTTAACAGTTTTATACTTTATGGAAACATTGCTTGCACATTTAAATCTTCTTAAATTTCTGCCCTGAAGGGAAAAAAAAATTGCAGCCAACATGCTGCTAGTTAGTGAAAGAAATTTGATGAAACATTTATCATATGACAGTTTTAGGCATGTGTATGTGTGAATTGAATTAGCAAACTAAGGTTGGGAAGACCTGGAAATACTAGGTAGGTGTTCTTTAACGTGATATGTACATAATGTCTTTTACGCAATAGTTTATTTATGAGCTGTTAACAACATTTTTGGGAATTATTTGACCGATGCTGTAACCCTGGTCTTAATATTGGATGACGTCCCAACTCAGTGGAAGAGAACATGTAGGGCTGGATTAACCATTGACCACTTACCTAGTTGTTTCAACTTAACTTGGTTATAAAAAATTTGTGGAAAATAATTATCATGTGTTAAAATACGATTCATGGTTCATAAAAACTTTTCTTATTTATTCCAAATAAACTCAGGATGTGGTTTTCCAGCTATGCTAGTAGTCTTGACGTTAGAGAATATATGAGTTTTATGCCATGCCTCTTTCCAATCAGCATCCAGGTGCCTATCCACCTGTGGCTATTTTTTCTGTCAAGCGCATTAGGATAGTAATTCAGCCGGTTTTGCAATTTGACAGTAGGTATGTGAATTAGAAGTTGTAAATTCGTTCTTTTAAGACCTTGTTTAAAAATCATGTAGCAACATACCATTATTGCTCAGATCGTAATGTGCATTTGTTTGTTGTGCCATGCTTCAAGGTCTACTGCATTGTTTCTTGAATGGAAAGTGAAAATAAAGGGTTAGTTAAGGGGTTAAACTGCTATTCTGATCAGAATATAATTTTATTTGTTTGTTTTGACAATTTTTGCTATTTTCATTCAACTTTTATAGAACGATCACTATTGCAGTTCTTAGGAATAATGGAAAGTTTCTTATAATGAAAATGTATTTTTGTAACAAAAAATTTAAATGTTAGACTTTATGACTTTTTAAAGAAACACAACAAAAAGATCACTGAAATAGTCTCATAAATCCTTCCTTATTACGTATGTATGAGGCCCCAAGCATTTATTTTGTATTGATGTGGGAAACAAATTTAGACTTAAAACAGTTCTCCCTATTTAACAAATTTGTTACATTTTTCCAATAAAAGTAAAAAAAAAAGAAAGAACGAAAGAAAGGGGGAAAAAACTAGACCTGTCATATACTTTATCCAAATTTTAAAAAAATTGACAAAATTTTCTGTTTTTTCCTTATTGTGAAGTTTTGCATATTTTTTAATTAATTTATTTTATTTATGTATTTATGATAACATATCTGAAATGTTTTTCAGATGAAATCCTAACTATAAGTTGTATATTTATTTACAGTTAAAAATTTCAAAAATAAAAAAAAATGGAATATTAATAATGATTTATAAATAGTAATTAAAACTACATTTTTCAGGTGTTGTACCTATAATTCGTAGTCCTAGGGGCAATGCTGCAGAAATGGTTGCTGAGGTAATATGTTGTACTTTTCTGATTTACTTTTAGTAAGTACAGTAGACTTGTAAATAACTGAGTCTGTCCTTAAAAAAGTTTTCTTATTCAGAAATGACGAAAAAATTGCAAAATTACTTTCACATATCATCAGCTTAAAACAAAATTGTCTTTAAAAGAGGGAAAAAGAACTTCTGGAATAACAGTAGGGATAACGGATTATACAGAGGGTGTTTATGCATTTATAGAATAATTTATTTCTGGCAATAGATTATTATTTGAAATGAAAAATATCATCTGTTACTTTTAAATTTATTCTTCTTTAAAGTATATATTATTATGCTTTCTGAAAGGAATTATTCCTATTCCTTAATTCAAACGTATTATGAAATACATGGTGTTAAAACTTCTAAGTGTAAAATAAGCAACGTTATGAATAGGGAAAGTAAAAACCATCAATCCTTACTTCTGCTTTAAATGAATACCCGAAAAAGGCATGTACTGTTTTTAATGTTTCTAAAGTTAATGTGTTGACAAGAAGAGAAAATCCAGTTGTTAAGAAATCAGTTGCAGGGTCTTTAAATATGCCCATAGCAACAATAAATAAAGATTTAAAATTTAAAAGGCTAAAATCATAAATGTTCACCAGCTTTTGCTGAGGCGTATGGCTCAGTGCCAAACAATTTGTAGAATCCTCTATGGTAACTATTTTGGAGAAGATAAATGGAAATACATTGTGTTTCTTGATGAAGCGTAGGCTTATCTAAGTGTCTGAAACTAAAAAAAGATCTATTTACTATTAAAAACATGAGAAAAAAATTAAAGAACATGGTTCCGTCAAAGCAAAGAAAGTTTCAGTAAGAGGTTTAGGGTTGGCCACAGAAGTTTCTTACAGTGGGAAATTAAAAATAAGAAGAGTGAAAAAAGTTAAGATCAATTCAACATTCTATCAAAAGAAAGTTTTCTGTCCGATATTTACAGAAAAAATACAATTTTTTATCCCAATCACTTTCAAAGAGTGAAACTTTAAGACAAAGCAACAAGTCATACTTCGAAGAGTACTGCTGCATTCCCAGTAAAAAAGAAGACTGATACAAGTCAAATTAGCAAAGCAACAACTTTGTTTTTAGTATAGACTTTATTCAAGATTCTATTAATTTCAAAGCCAAACAGGTACAGGTCCCCCTCTTCATCAGCAGCAAAGAAATCTGCAACAAAGGGGAAGCCACAGTTGCATTTACACTCAAAAGGAGTAAAGCAAACAAGATGTTAGCACCATCTGTTGTCAGAAATAGTAACAAAAACTGAAAAATTAAGTTAATGAAATTTTAAAAAATAAAATAAAGGAAGGACTGGATTGGAGGTAAAGTTATTAACTAAATCTTTATGAATGCAAGAAGCTTCAAGAAAATCCAATTCACCATTTTTTGATAATTTTTTCAGAAAATCTGTTTAATTTTCACTTCTGTCTTGACACATATAGGTATTGAATATATACCTTTTCAGTGTATTCCTGTGAAATCCCCTGAAATTTTGCCTGGGGACTGTTGGTCTCTTAGAAAGAACTCTCTAACCACAAACTCACCATAATTCACAAACTCTGTCGAAGAGGAATGGAATCTGTGGAATACTGTGGAAGGAAATCAGTAATCTTGGATTCTGGAAATCATAAATTCCTTCTGTCTTGGAAATCATGACGCAGACTTATAGTCCAGAAAAAATATTGTCATATCAAACATATAAAAAAATATTCTTTACATTTTAATGTCCTGAAATTGTTCTAAAAATATGTAAACACCCTCTGTTATGTTTAGAATTTGTTTTTATCCACAAGTATTCATAATCTGGAATAATATATACATTGTTGAATTATTTACAAGAACTCTTCAAGCCTAAAGATAAAATCAACTTTACAAAGATAAATTTCTTCGATTTCTTGTTATTAAATACATCTCAATTACTTAAAAGGGCAAAACGACAGTTTACCAAGTGACAAAGCTTCCAAGCTAAGATCATCAATCTTAAAAATAGAAAGCTGTGCATAAAGGATGAAATCAGCACTTTTAGATAAATTTCAGTTCAATGATTTTCAAATTTTATTGTAAATCTCATTCTTTAATGAAGACAGTGACCGAAGTATAGGTTAAAGATAGAATGTCCTAAAAAGTTCCAGCTAAAGTATCGACCATAGAAATTCTGTGGTCTTACCGCTCAGGCTTTGGGTATAGTCATTGGCCAGTGACCGTCCCCACCCCACGTCCATTGACATTTGCATTACTTACAACTGTACAATTTCATAAATTCCATTTGGTTTTCCCTCAATAGTGGAATGTTAACTCAGTTGTGTTTCACATAATGGACTTGCTGTCTATAATTCTGCTGTAATTTTCCATCTGAAAGATGCAATACAAAACAATAAAAATATAATCGATAAAAAGTTTTTTTTTTTTTTTTTTAACTAAAGGATAATGTTATAAAGAATACTCTGAGAGGAAGAAAGCTATTATCACAAGGATGCAAGAAAGAAAAATTAAAAGTGATATAGTTTGAATGATGAAATATTTACTACGATACAAAAGAAAAAAATCAATAAAATGTTTTTCTTAAAAACTAAATGATAATGTTAAAATGAAAAGAGAGAAAAGAAACTATTGTCACAAAAATGCAAGGAAATTTGTTTAATATATAAAGATAAATGGTTTCTCAATTTTTATTTTAAAAAACATGAATGTGAATTGCCAATTTGTGCAATAAACAAGTGTCCAAAAATTACTTTTGTGTATAAATTAAAAATGTTTATCAATATATATAATTCTAAACTATATTCAGTTAGAAAAACAAACTAAAACTAATTAGAATGTGTGTTGACTTTTTGCAAATGTAGGAAATATTTGTTAACCAAAGGCAATGCTCCAATCATGAGTCAAGTAGCAGGCAGCAAAATCTGTAGTACAGTTCTAAATCCAGAAAATCAGTACTGATAGTGGCGAAAATGACAGAGAAATTTAGAAAATGAAAAAATTCCAGTTGTCAATTTAATGGGAATTCTCAATGCAGGAATTACAGCATTTGAAAAATGGATCTTTGTAACAGAACAAAAAATTATGTCTATCTGGAGAATTAAAGAGAAAGTATTAGCCCCCCCCCCCAAAAAAAAAGAGGTAAACTAAAAAAATTACATTAAAAGAAATGTTTAATAAAACAAATAAATAATGAGCCTTTTTTTTTAACTATGACTGACTCCCTTTCCTTCATTATTTCATAAATCACTATTTTATATTTTCAGTTTTATAATTTCTTCATATCATCTTATTAGATTTAAACTGATGATCTAAATATTCAGAAAAATCCAAAATCATCCAGGTCTATACTGTGTATGTTTTTAATTGAAGAAATGCATGGCAACAATAAATAAAATTTTGTGTTACGAAATTCCATGCCTGATTTTTTTAATATGTCTTAATTTGTATGATATATAATGAAGTTTAGAATTTGTGAATAATAACATAGTTTTTACATTGTAATATTAGAAACTAGATAAAAAAATTCGAGAAAACCTTCGAGATTCAAGAAACAGCTTGTTTGCTCCAGATGGTATGCCTAGTTCATTTTCGTAAGTACTCAACTTTTTTATACATAAAAATATAAGTATACTTTATACAAATGAAATATTTGCTTATTTTGAGAATATTTTCCAGATTCCAACGACCACTTTTAGTAGTGTTAGACAGAAATCAGGATATGGCAACACCTTTACATCACACATGGACATACCAGGCACTTGCACATGATGTTTTGGTATTTATTTATTTATTTATTGTGAATGTTAGACATTGAATGGATTTATTAGATTCACTCATCAAGCAGATTCTGTAGTTTGGCACAAAATTTGTCATTAACTAATATAACCTTACTGTAAATCAACAGCAGAAATTTTTGGAATTAAATAAAATTAGGAATGAGGAACTAATAAACTCTTATAAAGCAATCTAATTATTTTATTCAAGGTAAATATAGTTAAAAACATATGTTTAGTGAATGAAATAACTAAATTTAAGTATCTTCTGCAAACTATTACTTACAATAAGTATTTATTATAATTATTACTTACTATAAAATTATAACTTAGGATAAATATATTGTAATATAGGAAAAAATGAATAAAATTCTAAATTTAAAGAAAGAGAATTTTGCAGAATGTAGCTTAATATGCTATTTTTGATCTCGTACATCAGTATTTGATTTCAAAGTAATAATAAATAAAGCTGTATTTTTAATAGAGATATCTGAGCATAAAATTATTGAGTGTTCAAATACACAGTCCAGTCACATTAATGTGACCACTACATACGTTTGATGTCAACATGAAATAACCAATCACAGAAGGCAGGTGGCAGCACGTTGCAGTGGAGCATATATAAAGGGTGTCGTGGCAGTGGAGCATATATAAAGGGGAGAGAGAATCAGAAAACATTGCAGTCGTTGGTGTAATACAGAAATTGGGGTGATTTATCTGATGTCTAAAAGAGCATTGGCTTTGGGGACAAGGGTAGAAGCATTTCCAAAATGGCAAATTTTGTAAACTGTTTGCAAGTTGCTATGGTAAAAGTGCACTGTGCATCACAAAATGGTACTATACAAAATCAGCGACAGGGCAAATATGGTGCACCACAGTCCATAGATGACAGAGGTGAAAGGCAGCTGCGGAGATGCATACTGATGAATAGGCATGCAACCTTTGAGCAACTGACCGCCCAAATAAACCAAGGGGCTATGAACAGTGTCTCCTCAGCAACAGTTCTGCAAACGCTGCTGCGTATCGACCTCTGCAGCAGACACCTGGTTAAAGCACCTATGCTGACTGCAGTTCATCGGCAACAAAGGCTGAAATTTTCATGCCAGTACCGCAACTGGACTTTCACTGAGTGGTGACAGATGGCTTTTTCTGATGAATCACATTTTATGCTCCATCAGACAGTTGGACATTGGCATATATGGCATTAAACATCGGGAAGTAAACACCTTGCAACAATTGCCAGAAGGGCCCAAGCTGGAGGAGGGAGCATTATGGCCTGGGGAATGTTTTGTTGGCATTCTGTGATGATTGCACTCATCATTGTGGAAGGCACGATGGATCAACAGAAATACGCAGCTGTCCTTGCATACCATGTCCACTCCTACATGCGAATTGTTTTTCCTCAGAATGATGGCATCTACTGGCAGGACAATACAAAGGGTCATACAGTTCACAGTGTATGTGCATGGTTTGAAGAGGACCAGGACTTTACCCGTATTCTCTCGGCCAACAAACTCCCTGAACTTAAACCCAATTGGGAATCTATGAGACCACCTCGATCAGGTTATTTGTGCCATGGGTCCTCAACATCGTAACATAGAGCAGATGGCTACTACACTGGAATCAGTATAGCTCAGCATCCCAGAGAACGTCTTCAAGAACTTGACTCTTTCTTAATTGACTATTTTTCTGCATGCCTCGCTGATTTCTGCTCTGCGAAAAGTGGTTGTTCTGACTTTTGACAGGTGGTCACATTAATGTGACTGGACTGTGTATATTGGAAATATCGATATGGAAAATTTGGTTTCACTTACAGTTTTGAAGTTATAAATTCAAAGCTAAAATTAATTAAACCATCTGTTTTCACATACTAGCCACAAGAATTCCATTTTTACCTGACATATTGGTAAAATGCACACTTATATTACAGAAATAAATTTTGAGCTGTATAAAATATGGCATTCAGTTTTTAATATGTATGGAAATTTGAGAATTTATTGCTAAATTTTTATTTATAATTAATGTTTAAATTGTCCTTGCTAGTGTAAAGAAAAAAAAAATCTAAACATTATGAATCCAAGAATGATTGCTGAATATTTTGAAATCCAATTAATGAATCATTTCCTGTAATAATATTTTTTGAGTTGCTTCTTTTTATGTAGTATCTTATTTCTGCATGTGAATTTTTATAAGGTTCATTGTTAAAAGTACAGTAAAAGCCCAACTATCTGGCATTCTACTAACTGGAAAGCTCATGTAACTGGAATATTAATTATTTTTTTTTTATGTAAAACTAAGGAAATAAGAATTTGTAATTCCATTATGTATTATAGGATTGTGATTCGAATGAAACAAAAACTGTTGCCAGCCAGTGTGGTTTAGTACCAATAATGGCTAAGCATAGTGTAAATTCTTTGCCTTTATATAAACCTGATTAATTCCCAATAAATTGGTTTAATTTTTGCGAAAAGCAAAATTTCTGCCTAACCCTGACAAAAATCACTAGACAAAGTGCTATGTTGCCAAAGTAAGCAACCTAGATTTTCATGAAAATATAATTATCTGGCATTGTCGCATGCACATTAAAATTTGTTCACATGGTGGTTTAAGTTATAAGAGGTCTAAGCTGAACTTCGTTGCTAAGCAAGACTTGCTGTGTTACAAAAACTGATTTAGGGATTTTGCCTAAAAATTGTAACTTTTCAACTTATTATAAGAACCACAAACCACAACAAAGCAAACATTGGTTGATGGTTTCCCTGAGTCAGCTACAGCATTTAGGCATGCGTAACTGTCTGTTCTCTGGTTGGGTATGACTTAATGATGGACTTAATGATGGTGTGAATGGACTTAATGATTTTTAAGCCTTAAACCAAAAAACTTTATGGCAACACAACTGTCAAATGAATGAAGCTTTATGTGTTAGCATAATGCCTGCTGTTTTGAAATTCAAGGATCATATTTGTATTTCTGCTATGATGCTTTTTAGGAATAGTAGCTTTTTCTTAATTTTGCAGTTCCCTGATTTTTTGTTAAGCTAAAACAGGTTGATTTGTACTTGGAGAGCTGTGCCAAATTGCTCTGCAGTGCCAAGAATTCAGCATTTCTCTCTCTATATCTTTTTTTAATTATTATTATTATTATTATTATTAAAACAGATTGCTGTGCACACCGGCAGAAACTCAAAGCACAGACTGTTAAAAAAAGAAGTGTTTTCAGTGTGGATTTTTGTTAGGTTTTTAATTTAGTTAATTTGTTGCTTTATAATGTAATTTTCGTTGTTTCTTTATGCATTTTTAATTTATTTAGTTTACTGCTGTTTTAGTTGATTTCAAATGCATTTTTTTTTTAAATGGCTACTGTTTTTCACGTGTTATGTTGGTGAAAGATTACTTGCCAGCGCGATTGGCAACTTTGCAGGAGGCAGGGTTAGCCTAAGAGTTCAAAATTGACTTTATGATTCTAAATTAAATCATAATATTTATTTTTTGGACTGTATATATATATATATATAATTATATTTTAGGATCTGCAGTTGAATCGTGTAACTATGGATGAAACAACAGAGAAAACAACTCACTTAGGAGCAAGACCACGAAAACGAACAAAAACATTTGATCTTTCCTGTACTGATAAATTTTGGATGCAATATAAAGGAAGGTAACTATTGATTTAACGTGTCACTCCCCCCCCTTTTTTTTTTCTTTTTTTTCAAAGGGGGCTTTATCCCTGAAGGACTATTGTTTTTGTTTTGCGTCGGAAACATTAAATGTTGGTTCACTTTTCAAACTGTTGCCACCAAATATTGCAGCCCTGTGTTATATTTAAAGAAATTAAATAATGAAGAATGTGCATAAATGTATTTGTTTCTCGCATTGTGTTAAAACGACGGTACCTAAAGCCATCAAATTTTGAATGCCGTAATCCTACTGCGAATATAGGCATCTGGAAGCCCAAATTTGAAATTTGGAATTTTTTTTATTAACAATTTCATATTTTGTAAAACTTTAACGAATTTTTGATGAACAAACTCTAGGATTTCAAAGCGGGCAATGGCAACGTTGTACAGAAAAAAACATTTTTATCTCCAGCGCATGAGGCTGTGTATAGGAAATTCTAAAGATATGCTCAGTTTAAAATTATTTTGCGATATTGTTCTGTAACTGAGTTTTATTGCTTAAGTGCAAAGAACATGATATTTAATAAATAAAGGTAACACACAAAATTTTTAAAAAAGCCCCTTTAGATGTAATATAAAATCTAAAACATTTCAGTTTTTTTTTTTTTTTATGAAAAAGTAGATAAGATAGACTGCTAACTTCAATTCTCAATTTGCAGTTATCATCTTAACTTGATTATTTCTCTTTTCTATCCAAAAAAATTTTCATGCTTATAATAAATCTTTTCAAAATGTGCCACTTCGAAATTAATCCATCTTTCGTGAGTTACGCATAAGGCTAACAGTGCAAGTATTAACTTGCCGTTGTTGTTGCTTTGCCATGAATTTCATGGAAGAATGGTGGCCAGAACTTCAAGCAGGTTGAACTTCTACTTCCAGCCAATTTCGGGGGAGACCATATGAGAGGACTTTCGGTTTGCCATGTATTTAGAGTACCCGCATGCTACAAAGACACATACACTTACAAACATCCTTGCCTTCTCCGGAATTCAAACCTGGGTCCTTCATTTTCATAGTAGGTTTCCCTGAACATGTCTGGATGACTTGTATAACACTTCACCTAATAATAATGATAAAATTTGCAAACTATAGCTAGCAATCAAAATTAAGTCAAATGCAAACTGAATGAATTTTTACCAAACCTTCTTATTGAAAACTTTGCATTTCATCTTCCCTTCTCTGTCTTGGAAGCTTGTTGTCTGCTGCTGTTCTTTCTTCAGATGCATTGGTACTTCGGTATACATATGCTTTCAAGTATATCCAACTTAATTTACATCCTATTTCTATGCAAACACTATTGTTTGGAATATGTCTCAAGTTTGATAAGAATTGACTGCAGGCACTACCCTTGTTTAACCTCATAAGGTATTTTCTCCCTTTTTCCAGCATGCCTTCAAGGTGTTACGGTTAGCACACCCGGCGTATAATCGAGAGGCCCGGGTTCGAGTCCAGGCAAGCGCATTGCTCATTTCTTCAGTTTTTTGACATAAAAAAAAATTCTAATGATTGTACAGTAGCCCCCAAACTAAAAGTTGATGGATGAAGATTCTTCACGACCCAAATTTGCCGATTAGGTCCCCTAATCTCTAGTCGCCCTTTAAAAGGGAGAGTATATAAGGTTTTTTCTCCCTCTCTCTAGCATGCCTTTGTGGTGTGATGGTTAGCACTCTCAGCACATATTTGAGAGGTCCAGGTTCAAGGCCGGACAAGGGATTGCTCATTTTTCATGATTTTTGCTTTAAAAAAAATTCCTAATGACTCTACAACTTCTTAAGACAGAAGAGAAACATGCCAGAGTAAAACAGAAAATTAGGGAAAACAATGACCTTGTTTCTGGTGTAGATTGTAGTCAAGACTCTGTTTATTTTGAACGCAAACAGGTACAGGTCTCTCTTCCTCAGGAGCAAAGAAATCTGCCACATTTGTGTTCATACCCAAAAGGAGTAGACTTAGCATGGGGAGGCAAACCCCCTTTTCTGATTGTTTGCTTCTCCATGCTAAGTCATGTCACCCAGTTAAGCCAAAAATGACTTCTTTTACTATTATGTATTTACTGCTCTCATAGTTTGTTTCTAAGAATCTTTCCTTTTTAATGATCAGTTATTTGAGATCAGTTGCCATTAAATGTGGATTTTCTTCTGTTGTCATTGATAAAGCCTTTACAAATGTTCATCTTGCCATCAAAGAAAACATTCTGCTGTTAAAACTAACATTAGTAATGCTTCCATTTCGTCCTTCTATCAGTTCTAAAATCGCATGAATTTTCTAGGTGTTCAATTTAAAAAAATTTTCTCACCTATGAATAAAATCCATGGTTTTCAAAGATTCCATATCTGAGTTTAATTCTTGAGGAATTTATAACATATCTTATCGGTGTAGGAGATATAAGGCCAAACTAAAAGAGCATTAAAATTTTACATTAAGGAACAGAAATCTTATGTCTGAAAAGGTGAAAGTAACAAGTCTTCAACAGTTAGTTATAGTTGGAAATTTAACCACAATTTTGACTTTGCGAATGCAAAAATTATCCGAAGAGCTTCTTCCATTGGTGAATTAAATTTTCTTGAAACTTTTCACATTCACAAAGATTTATCTTGTTTAATTAATGATTTTAATCCCAGTCCAGTCCTTTCTGATGCTTTCAAAATTCTGTTAACTTACTTTTTGAATTTTCATTACTATTTCTGCCCATAGACGGCAATACCTTTTGGTTCGGTTTCCTCCTTTTGAGTGTAAATACAACTGTGGCTTTCCCTTCATTGCAGATTTCTTTGCTTCTGATGAGGACGGACCTGTACCTCTTTGCGCTCGAAATCGATAAAAATCTACACCAAACACAAGGGTGTTGTTTTCCCTAATCCTTGTTTACCTTTTTCAAACAATAAGCATCAGAATGCTTATTGCTACTATTTAGTAAAAAAACCTGTACTATAACTCTGAATTTTCATATGATTTTGTATTTTTCATGCAGATTTTTTTTAATCATTAACAGTGTGTCTTAAACTAATTAGAAAAGTCATGCAACTAAGAAAATATTTAAGTTGACTAGGGGTGAAAAAGATTATTGAAAAGCATGAAGATGGCATGCATATCCTGGATTTGGCTATTGCCATGTCAGATCCATGGTATCTACAGTTGTGGAAAACAAAAGCACTGTTAAATCAGCTAACATTGTGAAGGAGGGAAATTGATTAGTAACTAAATATGAGAGACATTACAGCATACCAAAAAAATTACTTTTGATGTAGCTAACCGAAAAAAAAAATATGTACTATATTTCACTTATGTCAGTATGTCTTTCACCCACTGCATCTGTATTTTCATATTAACCAATGTCATAATAATAATAGGATATTTTTATGAGAACGTATTATTTTTTCCTGTATTTATTGGAAAAGTCTGGTATAAGTTCAAGGATCTGCAGTCAATGAATGACATACCAAAGTGTGCAAAGTAAAAAAAAAAAAAAAAAAAACAAATATTACTGGCACACTTTCTGCAAATGTTTGCATAAAAAATGTATATCTGGAATAAAAGAAATGTAAACTTTCTTTTATTCCAGATTTCTGGTTTATAAATGTAAATGTTTGCATAAAAAATGTATATCTCGAATAAAAGAAATGAAATTTCTCTGTCAAATATGTCACAATTGCATATACATTTTTATGAATCTGGTATCGTTATATTGTATTTTTTAAAGAATATTCTTTATTAAAATCCATAACTGCTAATTTAATATGTTACAATAAAAGAAAGGAAGGATAATCTGATGAATAATTATTGCTGTTGAAGAAAAATTATGTTTTCCTTGAAACTTATCTAATCACTTTTATATAAATTAAGTTTATCAGTAACTAGCAGAGTTTCTATTAATTACTTACTTTTGTATATTACTCAACTCATTTTAAGTGGGAAACAACTGAACTCATTTAATGCATATTGCTATTAAATGTGGGAATGACAAAATTTATTTTCTTCGAATTATTGGTGTTTTTCTTTTGTGTGTGTGGGGGTGGGTGCGTGGGTGAGAGAGAGAGAACAACCCCCCCCCCAGTAACTTGACTATTTTTTATGGTAAATTCCTAAAAATATGGACTGTGATAGAATATGATGATGAACTGTGTGCTGCTAATTTCTCGAATTTCTTCGGCAAGAACGAACTTATTGATGGCTAATCTTGTGGCGACAAATTTGTAAATAAACAGAATTTTTTTTTTTTTTTCCTCTGTCAAATATGTAAATTTTGCAATGTACCTTTGCACAAAGGAAAGTGCATTGAAAGATATCATATTTTAAAACATTAGTAAATTTTTTATTTGGAAGCGGATTTATTTTTTTAATCCTTTAATAGACAGTGGTTTCACCATGAAGCAGAAGTAATTTGCAAGCTAATTGCAAAAAATTGCTCGCTATATAGTGAAGAGTTTGGTGAGAAAGCACCCAGTTAAGTTGTAACTATTGGCAAAAATGTTTAAATATTTTGAAGCATTTCTAGGAGAATGTAAATTTTAATTATCATAAATGCCTTTATGTTCACTTTGTAAGTCTGTCTATCTGTCTGGCTGCCTACAATCAATATGAAAATGAAAATTTTTATAAGTACCATATATTTCCATACCTAAGCCCAAGAACTTCAGGAAACTTTTCAGAAGCTGAATTACGGAGGTCAAATCTCATGAAAAACATAGATATTTTTCCTACCTTCAGGCACAAATGGTAAATCACTAAATATCATACCTTTTTTGTTCCTTTAGTTTATATTTCTTAAGTTAATGAAACAAATTAATTTTAAAAGAAATGAGTTAAATGTTTTATGAATAATTAGTTGTTTTATTTTTTAAATTTTTTATAGTGTTGGTTTGTCGCATCATCCCTAGAATGAAAGATCTTTTGCCGAAATTTGCACCCACCTAATTAACATTGAAGTAAATGCCTGTATCACCATACCAAGCTGGCAATTGTTTTGGCAACTAATTTTTGCTGGCAAATTTAGAAAAAAATCGTCAAAAGCCAAACCTGGTGACCATAACATAACTGCAACTGTGTATGCCTTCCAGCAGTTTCGAGAAGTCAATGGTACTGAAAATTTCTCATTAGATGGATAGAAACTTTATAAGACCAGAGAGAGCATCAGTTTAGTTCAGAATTTAGCTCAGAGTATTAAGGTGTTTAGCTTAGAGTATTGCTCATGCATTTGAGGCTTTTTGTATTGCTTTGTGTTCAATGTTCTTAGTGGTCTGTTGTGGTTATACTATATTATACTGAGAAGAGTTGTACAAATACTTTAGTGTGAAAAGTTCCAGCACCGTAAAGTGTTTTGAGGAAAAATAAATTTTATCAAGCTTTTGTCGTTTTTGTGTGTGTTCAATCCATACATAATTTGTACGCACATAACATCTGTAAGAGTACTCCTAGATGGTTTACTTGCCAGCTATGAGATAACTCGTTTCTGATAACTTCACCTAAGTTGTTGAGTATGAATAATACCCCAGTAAATGCTTGCACTGTTGAGGTGTTTGGCATGCAGGAAGGGCCACCTAGCATTCTGAAGACTCAGGTGTTATGCAAACACTTGGTATCAGGCACCTGGGCAGAAGCCGCATCCTGAGTAGAATTGTTGTTATTAAGTAGCATAACTTTTCCTATCATAACATAACAAAAGTATATTATATTAATAGTGATGCATAATCTTATGTTCGATGAGCTTTTGTGAGTCTTCGTATCCTTTTCTCGTAAGAGAAGCAATGCCGACGGAATATTTGCATGCTGCTGAAGTATGTGTTTCCTGTTGGGCTCTACATCCTGGACTGGCGAGAAGGAGGTGAGGTTCTTGCATGACGTCTGGAGGAGGGTGGAGCTTGGTAGGTTCGGAGGCCTCTGGTTAGCTGAAAGTAAAGTGCATGTCCAAGCAAGTCAGGTATTGGTCAGGGGGCGGGGCGAAGGTTAGATGTGTTCACATGTTATGAACAGCAAGTTTGAGGAGTTAGATAGCAGGCATATAACTTATTTCAATTTTTGATTTCAATTTAGGAATTGCAGGTAAAGTAAACGGATCATGGGGAAAAATAATAAGTGGCCGAAAGTAATTGGTCTATTATTAGAAAGGTATTCAGGTATTACTGTGATTGAAAAGTCAAAGATAGGGGACAGAGATTAATATAAGTTAGTGATTGCATATGAGACATAAGAGAGGGATTGTTAACAAATCTTTTAAGTAAAAAGGTAACACTACCGTTGATTTTTAGTAGGAATCTCTATAAACATCTCTCTCTCTCTCTCTATATATATATATATATTCATATTTTTCAATATCAGCTATACTCAGCTTGTTAGGTGTTTAAGGACCGCTCTCGGTCTTTTCCAGTTGCTATGATCATGGTAATCGTAATCAAGCTGTGGTATGGTCTCGTTTCTTACTTTGTGTATGTTGCGAACAAATTTTTTGCTATTTTAGCGAAACATACATTAATTTTCTCAATATCCAGTTCATAGTGAATGGTATCATTTCTAACGAACCGTGGGCAGAAGCCATTTCTCGAAGTGTGCTATTTTGAGCTTGTTGCAACCTCTTTAACGTGGTTTTACATAAGGTACTCCAGACCGGGCAGGCATATGAGATGATGGGCCAATTTCCTTTATATACACGAATTTTGTTGTCTATTGATAAACTCGAGTTTCGGGAAATTAGGGGGAAGAGTGAAGCTTTAGTGCCCCGAAACTTATTTAGAATATATGTTATGTGTGGGGCCCATATAAGTCTCTGATCTAAAATAATACCTAAATATTTGACTTGCTTGGCCCAGGGAATATTTACATCATACATTTTTAAAGTGATGTCCAAGTTGATATTAGTCTTGTACGTAAAATAGACTGCTTCTGATTTTTCCACATTAATCTTTACTTTCCACTTGATCATCCAGGACTCTAGTGCATGTATGTGTTCTTGTAGTGTTTGAACGACTGAGGCCCAAGACGCATTTTGGTAGAGGATCGCAGTGTCATCTGCGTATAGTGCTAGAGTTGTGAGGGGGTGGCGTGGGGGGGTCGTTCATATAAATTGAAAAAAGGGAAGGTGAAAGTAAACTACCCTGGGGTAAACCCGCGAGAGCTACTTTATGTGTGGAGTGAGTATTGTTATAACGAACGACAAAGTATCTATCGCTAAGATAGGAATTTATGATGTTAATGATGTAATCAGGGAAACCCAGAGTGATTAATTTGTATATAAGGCCCTGTAACTATACACAATCGAAAGCTTTTGAGATATCGAGAAAGAGAGCACCTGTTATAAGTTTGTTCTTGAGACCATCAGCAATCAATTCAGTAACTCTGTAGAGTTGATGGGTCGGGGAATGTTTCTGTCGAAAACCATATTGCTTTTGAATCATTTGGCCGCTTTCCTCGAAGAAGTCTTGGATCCTCCGTAGGATTACTGCCTGTGCTATCTTGCTAAGTGTGGATAACAGGCTGATCAGGCGATAGGATGTAGCAAGAGTTGGGTATTTACCCGGCTTCGGAATAGGAGCGATGATTGCCGTCTTCCAATTGGTCGGGAAGTGCTGGATTTCGATCATGATGTTAAGTAACTTGCTAAATTTGCATAAAAATTTCGGACCCATTTCCTTTATCATTTTATTGTTGATTTTATCCAAACCTGGACTTTTGCGGTTTTCTCACTTCTCGATATAACTACTAACTTCCGATGGCATGATTAAAGGAGTGTTGTTAGTGCGTGTTTTTGAGTGGAATTTTGTAATGAGGGACTTAACTAAGTGTTCTGTTTGTGGGTGTGAGATGTTGTATGTGCGAAATTGAGAAGCATAGTGATCTGCAATAGACTCAGCTTTCTCAAAATCGGTGTAAGCGATCCCGTTGGGGCCATTAATGGGCGGAATATTGGTGGTGCATCTTTTAAATTTAGAAGTCGCATTCCAGAGGGAGTTATCGTCCGCTGAAAGCGATTCTAGATGTTTGGCCCATTCGAGTTGTGCTTGTTTTTTAAGTAGAGTCCTGACTTGTTGATTTAGTTGATTGTAGAGGATCTTGTCAGAGGGGCATCTAAATCGCTGCCACTGTTTCCTTGCGAGGTTTCTTCTTCTGACGAGATCCCTTATGTGTCTGTTTTTGAACCTTTTTTCGTCTCTGACGCTTTTGCTATTTTTGAGTTATGCATCATGCAGCTCCTCGGTGAATTCTTCCGTTAATGCATCTAACTCATTTCTCGTATATGTTTTGTTTGGAGGGTACTGAGTGTTGTTTAGAGCTTTGGCATATCCTGCCCAGTTAGTGATAAGGGCTCTTTTGTGTGGTGTACTGAAAAGATTGGTATTAATTTCCATCATAACAGGATTGTGGTCAGAAGATAATTCTGACAGGCTCTCCACAAAACTTGGGGCGTTGAGATTTTTCAGAATGAAAAAATCAATGATGGAAGGTCGACCAATCCCACAGTGTGTTGGTTTAACTGGGAATGCTAGGTTAATATTGGCTGACTGAGCAAAGTGGTAAATAATGTGTCCGTGTTGATTTATATCCCAGCAATTCCACTCGCGGTGGTGTGCGTTGAAATCTCCACCTATGATAACTTGATTGTTAGTGTTTAATAAGGTTTGCAAATCTGTTTTAACAGCATTTGCTGGTGAGTGTATGGGAAAATAGGTGCAGATAATAGTGAGTGGTCGTGATGTGTTGAGTGTGAGTATAATAGCTAGGGCTTCGATCACTAAAAGCTGTGGTAATGGAGTGTGGTGATGAGAAATGGAGCGCTTAATTAAGATAAGTAAGCCTCCTCTTGCATTGCCTCTAGGTGCATGTCTTCCTTCAGTAGGTCTGTTCCATCTATGAACAACATAACTGCAGGCTTTAAAGTAGTTTTGAGGGCCAAGCATGTGTTCCTGTAGGAGAAGGATATCGGGGGGCAAATTCGTGTAAGAACTCCTTAAGCTCATAGGCTTTCAGGAGCAATCCATTTGCGTTCCATGTAATGATGTTCAAAGGTACATTACACTTATTCAGAAACATTACTTATTTCATTAATAATTTCAAAGAAAAGAAACATTTTATCAACTGGGTCTACCAGTTCTTTCAATTTGGGCATATATGCCTTAAAAATATTGTTCATTATTCTTATTTTGTTGAATCCAAATATACTATTAAATTCAGACATATTTTTGATAAACATAATAAATTCAGAGCTCTGATTTGCCTCTTGGGGAGGCTTAATATTTTGGTTTTTATCAGTACTAGTATTTGATATGTTTAAATTATTAAGAGCATTACTTATATCAGATACATTAAACTGAGGTTTAATTTTATTGCTTTGCCTGTGTGCAGCAGTAGCCGTATCCGGGATTTGCAACAACATCGCACTGTTTTCCTTGTCCTGTGTATTTTTCTTTAGCATTTCTGCAAAGGATATTCCTGGCTTAATAGAACTATCTTTTTTTTGCTGACCTGGCCTATTCCTGGGGAATTTTTCACACCCACGGTATGATGCAACAGGATTCTTTTGGCAGTTACTGCACTTTGGTTCGTCTATTTTCCCTTTGGTAGGGCAATCCATAGTTTTGTGCTCTAACGAGCACTTAACGCACCGAGGTGCGAAGAAGCAGTTGTCCGAAGAATGGTGCCACCTTTGGCAATTATAGCACTGTGGCACCTGGTTCTTGGACATATATTTTTCAACAGTAACTGCAAAAAGAAGGAGATCAGTCATGTGGTAGATTTCCTCGGAAATTTCATTTTTCATAAAAAGAGGCATGGGTGCCTTGGTTCATCAACGGGATAACTGCGTAACTTTGTTGATTGTAAAACCTTTGGCAGTTAATGCCTGGGCAATATCGTCCATGTTTGTGGTTTTAGAAAGACCACGTATAACAACTTTAATGGGACTTGCATAATTGGCATTAATAATATAATGCTCAATCTTTTTTTGTTGAAATAATGCGCTAAGAGCGCAGTGATCATCGGCAGTTCGAGGCAAAATTTTTAACAGCTCTCCATTAACCTTACCAAGAAATTTCGCTTCTGTCATTAACGCTAATTCCTTCAAAAATTCCTCGTGCTTTAGCATTCTGGGATTTACCATGATTGGTGGGATAGCCTGTGATTGGCTGTTCTGTGGCTGCTGCACTGCCGGTTGGTTGGGGGAATTTTCCATTTCCAAATTTTCGTTATTTGAGTTATCTTTAAGTGGGGTAAATTTATTTGCAGTAACAATATTATCCTGCACTTTTTCAAGTTTCTGATGTTTTGCAATTTTAGTGGGGAATTTAAAACCTTCATCATCAATTTTGTTATTATTGCTAGCATTTTTTCGTTTATTTTTAATATCATCAGATTTTCTCTTCATATTTAAAACATTAAGGGGGCCAATACCAGAATTACAAGGAATATTGCACTTACTTCGAATATCCGCAGCTTGCGTCTTGAGAGCTTGCAATACTTTCAGCATGGGTTCCGTTGTGGTATCCGGATTGGTAACAGGGCGAAACTTCTGGCATTCCGTAATACTAGTCTTGACGGACGCAATTCTAACTTCAATTTCGTGCAGTTGGTTTATCCAATAATCATAGTCCTTTTCGTCAACAGAATTAATAATTTGTAGACCAACACAGCTTTCACTAGTTGGGTCGACTCCAAAGGTGCACTGGTATCCATATGTGCGTTCGCATCGGCGTTGAGATCACTCGTCGGTGTCGGAGCGCTCATGATGAGCAACCTACTCTGGCGAGGGATGAGGACCGAAATGGATCTGCATTCTGAAATGGATCATTCAGTATTACAGCTTAAAGTTAAGAATGCAAAATCATCATTTATTATTTATTTACTTGGGAAATGTTGCAAGTAAGATATTGGCATTACCCTCCTTGTGAACTTAATTGCACTAAGTGTCCCCCTCTCACAGAACTGGGGTTCAGCCCCTTTCTCAGAACCTTGGAGGGATCGGCACATTGCACCTGACTTCAGGGGGTCACTGTCATTAATATGCTACCTACAACTGCTCAGATTCTTGTTTGGTGACTGACTGACACTTGTTTGTTCAGATTCTTGTTTGGTGCAAAGCTAACTGAAAATAACATAACACACATGAGGGGTTTTGTGTGATTGTGCAGAGCAAGAGCAAGTGAGTATTCTTTACCTAGTTGACAGAAGGAGCAAAAATATCATTTCATATGCCAACTAGGAGTATACTCATATGAATTTAGTTACTGCTATAAGTAATCTGTTATATCTATGTTTGAATAATAAAGCAATAGCAAATAATTTTAAAACATAAAAGTGTGGATAGGATCTTGGCCGTATGTGAATGAATATGCTTAATTGGCTTTCACAGTGAATTTGTTAAAATGAGTAGGAAAAGAAAACAAAATACACCAATAAATACAGTATCAGTTACTTAAATGTATGCATTTCTGAAATAATACTAGATTCAATTTACAGTTTCTATTTTTAGCCCATTCCCCATTGTTGCTGAAGCAGTTCAAGAAGAGCTAGATTCATACAGAACATCTGAAGAAGAAGTAAAAAGGCTAAAAGCTGCTATGGTAGATTTTCTAACATTTGCATTATTTATGATATTTCTAAAATATTGCTAATAATTTTGTAGCATAAATCAAATTAGAGTTATAAAATTTTTATTTTATAGGGTTTGGAAGGTGATAATGCTGCTACAGATGAAGTGATTGGAAATGTTTCAGATAATACTGCAAAATTAACATCAGCTGTTAGGTAACTTTATCTAATCAAATATTCCATAAATGTTTATCTTTGAATTAGTGGCTATATTAATTAATAATATGCAAATTTAAAAATTAATTTTATGTAAAATATGAAATCTCAATTTGATACCTTCTTCTAGTTTGACACCTTCCTTCCTGCACTTAGAAAATTATGTACTCATTATACAAAATAAAGCATAAAAAAATTTGACTTCCATGTAACAAAAACTGACAGAGATATTTAATTTTTAAGATTTGTAATATTTGACATCATTTTGATTTTGCACTGAAGTGTCAGTTGATAAATAAATTTGAGTAATTTGAGGTTAGTCTTTTTCCTCTTCAATGCTATTCGATGATATTCTTTTACGATTTTTTGTCTTTATAGATAATTTTGTTATATTTGATATGCGGAAAGAATTTTCACACAAGTAATTTATAAGTTTTCAAAGTCTTAAAATATATTTTAACACTCTCTGTTTTAACACTACTAACTATTTTAACATTAGTAAGCTTTATTACTTTGGAATCATAATCTCTAATGTTGAAAAATTCACTAAATACGAATATTTTTTAATTTTTAATTAATGCAAATAATGTTACAAGTTAGGTGCATGCTGGTACTGAAGGCTGTCGCTGCTTTCTGGAGCACAAATTCTATAAGATTCCATGAATAAGATCTCCTTTTTGGAGGAAAAAAAATTAGAGTGATAATTTTTTAATAATAATTTGCATTTAAATGCTTGTCATATAATCTCTTAATGTCAGAAAACTTTTTTTGTAAATTATATTTTTTTTCTTTTCTTTTATATACAAATTCAGAGACTTTGCTCTTCAGTTTGTGTACAGCCCCTAAATATGATTCATGATTTTAATATCAAATGTCATACTCAATTTTTGTTGTATGGGCATCAAACTTTTTTTTTTTTTTTTTTAGGATTTTTTTTTGTTAGGAGTACAAAATTTTCTTGCATGTATGTATAGGAGGCTGGAGAAATTTTATCTTGTGCTTTGATTTAAATGCATTTTGTGCCTAAAAAGTTACCTTACATGCTCAAATAACAGTAATTCATCCTGTATGTGGTTATCAGCTTAACATTTTCATTTTTTAACCATAATTCCCCCCCCCCTTTCCCAAATTCATGGCTTCCGTTATGTCAAATGAGCTCTTGAGCATTGACTTGCAGATATCGAATCTTTTAGTTAACAGTAATGATTAATACTGAAGTATATTAATTATTACTACTAACTAAATGTAAATTAATAACAAAAGAATTTACCATGTTTAGTGAAATGCAAGTAAAGGTTCATAGTTTTTTAGAATACATGCTGTGTCTTATAAAATTTATTCCTTGAACGCAGTGGCCTCAGACACAGATTGCATACAAGTGGAATACATGACCTAAAAACAAACTGATATGCCGATTTTTGTAATGATTTTTTTCAATGAAAAGCGTTTTAAATTAAAACTTACATAAATGATAATAATAATAATGATATAAAGGGAAAAATTCTAATTTATATTAATTTTTTGTCTGAATTCTAAAGGTTGCAATCTGCAAGAAATTTCTGTTGATTACACTTTGTAATTCAAACATATTGAGAGTTAAATATTAAATTTTTTACCCTGTCATTTAATTTGAAATGGTTCTGATTTGTTGAATCAACCATTAAATATTTTATGTAAACAAATTGGGAAAACTTCCAAAGTGGGACAAAACCTGAGAATAAATAATAAAAGTCTGTTGTCCTTTTTTTTTTTTTTTTTTTTTTTTTTTTTTAATTTCCTTTTTTTTTTTTTTTTTTTTTTGCCTAATAAATTTTTCTTCAATATGTACTTGGAAAGAAAATATTTACATGTGAATTGTTATAAAATTCTTTTTTAAAAATTTTTTGCTGCAGCTTTCAGCTACAGCATCTGATGGGATTTCGGAAACGTTTGTAACCTAGGAGAAAAATTACTAGAAATCACCTTTATCATGAATTACAGATGCTCATCAATAAGCCTGGTTCCTTCCCCCCCCCCCTTCAGACTGCAGGAAAAAACTCGCATACAAATGACAGTAAACAAAGCAATTATTCTTGCTGTAGTAATTCGTAACTGAAAATATTAATCTTTTAACAGATTTGAAATTTACTAATGAAATTTGTAGCTTCAAACTTTTGAATAAAATTTATAGCATGGTGTGAATTAATTAGCTCCATGTATAGATCTTCTAGGACAAGGATGGGCAAACTGTGGCTCACCTGAAGGTTCTGTCTGGTCTGCTATGAACTTAAAAAAATATATATTTCTGATATTACAATATAATATTATTTATTAAATATTACTTACAATATGTAATATGTACTGTGCCAAAACAGAAAGGGATGTCATATGATTGACATGGAAAACGAGTTCATGTAGAAGAGGTTTGTTATCTTCTCATTGACATTTACACTGCATATTTAAGCTCCACCCAGTGCTTTTCTGTTGAGGCACGAACACAGACAAGTGTGAAGAACAGAACAAAAGAACAAAGATTTATGAAGATGGTCTGAGAAAATTGTATTTTGAGTTTGAACATAGATTTTAATACCATTCAAATAGAATTTGATACTTTCCCCGTGGCTTTCAATGTTAATTGTCAAGCACTGAACAATGCAAGATTTGCAGCTTGAATTAATTGTGATGCAATATAACATTCATCTCAAGCAATTGTTTCTCAGTGTTCCAAAGGTAGAATATACAAATCGTTATCGTAAGCAAGTTTTTCAAATTTAATATCTCGCACCTAGAAAATTCATGCTATGTTTGCCTCATTTTATATATATGAACAAGTGCTTTTTAAGGAAGAATTCTATTACAAACAGACTGACAGATGAACATTTAGCATCACTTCTCAGAATTAGTATATCATAGTTCAAACCTAAATTTAAAGAATGTAGTTGCAGTTTCATTAATCACATTAATAGTTGTTGTGTTTTTTTTTAATAGAATAAATTATGTTGGCTGATTGTTAGAGATGGTGGTCTGCCCCAGCTAATTCATTTTTCACAAAAATACTATTTTATAGAGGTTACTTGCATGGATCTTTGAGGCAGATGAAGAATAATGAGATTCTGAATTGACATATGGGGTTAAATTGAGAAATAAAATAGTTTTTACTATAGATAAAGAAACTGGCACTTGATTTCACACTCTCATACTTTTGTATAACTTTTTGATTTCATGGAAACTTGTGAATAAAAATTACAAATATCAACTAAATTATGTTCAGGATGACATTAAAAAGGAAGAATTCATAAGAAGTATTTCAGAGTTTGATTTCCATTATTGCTGAGGAAAATGAAATAAAAATGGGGAAGAGCATTGTTTTTGAATTTTTGGCAGTTTATTCTAAAATACCATCTCCAGAACAAAGTCTCAAATGGTGTA
The DNA here is from genome assembly GCA_000611955.2 of Stegodyphus mimosarum. NCBI lineage: Eukaryota > Metazoa > Arthropoda > Arachnida > Araneae > Eresidae > Stegodyphus > Stegodyphus mimosarum. The sequence continues at coordinate 101,164 of KK120226.1, forward strand.
ATACTATCGCAAACTTTTCTCATAGCTGCTTATTTCTTAGTATTAAGAAGAATTTTTGAATAAAAATCATTTGAGGATTATTTAAGAACTCCAAATGTTTATTCTGTTTTTAAGAAATCTTTCTATACTGTCTGCATAACTGTCAAATGGAGCAATCAAATAGACCACTACAATGTCATCAACTATTTATTTATCTGTCATTTTGAGCCCTTTTTTTGGGGGGGGGAGATAGCTTTTTATTTATATACCTAGAGGGGCAGCAAATTTAGGACCTATCCTGGGTGGCAAAATGTACTCTAATTACACCACTTGTGTGTAGTTTTTTTAACTGAAAAAAGTGTTTTTTACATTTAAAAAAATTCTCATAGATCTTTATATGAATATTTCCAAATATTTTACAGTTCACTGCCTGAACTTCTGGAGAAGAAAAGACTCATTGATATGCATATGACTATAGCTACTGCAATATTGGATCATATCAAAGTAAATACTGAAATTTAAATTTTGAATGACAATTTTTTCAGTGAAAAAAAATGTATTCTTTCATTATTATTTTGTCTTTCAGAGTCGAAAATTAGATGTGTATTTTGAAATAGAAGAGAAGATTATGGGAAAAGCAACTTTAGTAAGTTTGATTATTTCTTAATGTTAACAAAAAAAAGCAGTACTACCTTGTTAAAGCAACTATCACATTTAGACCCCCAAAGTTAACAAACTAATATCATAGTGTGTAAAGAGATGGAACTTTATCATCAGAGAAGTGGCAACTTTAAAAATTTATAAAAGGCAGAAAACTGGGAGTGCGGCTAAAGTCAATTTTGTTGGAGTTAACAAGAAGGTACATCTATCTTTCCTTGCTGTGATTGCATACCATGACCTCTGTAGCTGGTGACCGGATATTCAGGAAGATTTATTTTGCTATAGCTATAATCATTAACTAGTAATTTCAATAAACTTTTTAAGAAATATATCTTAGGCCAACATTTATGTACTGCATATTCCCAAATATAACCCATGAGTGCATGTTTTCTTTAAAAATTTACCCAAAATTCAAAATATATATATAAGCCAAAATGTAATTAAAAAAAAATTCCTGTAATGTTTAAACGTGTTGCCATAAAGGCAAAAATGTTGCCGAGCACGTGAAATGGATGATTAATTTTCCAATCAAATCGATGTAAGATAAAACCCCGAATGCCAGTGGTGATAGTTTTAACTCTGGTAATTCCATCTGAAGCTACCACTTTTTTTTCCCCTTTTATTTGTTTGTAGTATACAATTTGTAGTATCTGTGCCAAGGAATTTGCAGGATGTACTATTTTATTTTTTGTCTGAAAGGTGAGCAAGAAGAGAAATTCTAATATGGCAAATTTCAAACCACAAGTGATGACGCTTGAGGAAAATTCTAACAGCAGTATGGCTGCTTGGAATTTCTCCAAAAATGGTTCGAGAGTGAAGAAAGTGGGGTGCATATTTCATCAGCATCTATTTTTTGGCGATGACACACCAAATGAGCATTTTAAACAGTTTTGAAAATAAAATAACTAATTTTCATAAAACAAATATTTGATATCATTTCAAATGATTTTTTTTCATAAACTTAAGTGCAGATTTGGTGATTTATCTCTCGCGCTGACCTAACAGAACAGTACCTACTTTTTTTATGATATTGAGCCGTACGTAAGCCAACCCTCCCCTCTCCAATTTAGCTTTAGAAAAGTGTTATAAAGATATCAACTTATGCATGGTATGTTCTTTATTTAGTGGTAAATGTTATCTCTGGAATTATTCCAATATATTTTTAAAAAATCTAATTCAGTTGGGCTGTTACTTCAGCTGTTGATAAAAAGTCCTGAGTTGAAACTTTACCATTCCATTTTCCACCAGAAAATAGTATCAAACATGTTTAATGCAATTATTTATGTTCTGCAAAATATTTTATGCTTTCTTTTTAAGCAATGACTGCACTTAATTGAAAGAATTGGCAAACTCATTCGTCCTATCCTTAGCATGAAAATTTCAAATGTTGGCAAAGGCTTATATATAGTGGCCAATTTTTAACATAGAGCTATTTCTGTTTTTCGCTATGTGTTATTAAAATTTGCATTTTATTCTCAGGGAAGGGAGTTGTAGTATGGATATAACCGGAATTTTGGATTCTTTTTTACTTTCTTAAATCTGGAATTTGCAGCTTTGTTAAATTTAGTCTCTGTAATCAGCAAATCTGTTTCAAATTGTGTGATAGAACAAATATATCATTTAGAAAAAAAACATAAATTTAAAACTTTTAGACTATATAAAGTTCATTGAGTGGTCAAACTTCTTGCCTAAACAACTAGGTGTGTCTTATGTGAAGAAAGTATTTTTCCTGTTTGTCCTATACAAAAAAAAAAAAAATGAAAATTTTAAATATTTGGGCTGAAGTATTCAGACTAAAAGAAGATGGCAAACAGAAATACCCAGTACTAACAAAAGTAATTAAATCTATTGTAACTTGCCTCTGTGAATGTATTGTTGAATGTTCATTTAATTTAGATGCTATGTCTGGATGAACTTCCATCAATTGCTTAGATGCTGCACAGGTTGAAATATTATTCACTCTCATTACACAAAAACTGCATATAATGTTTATGATTCATAAAATCTCCAAGTTTTAGGGATCATTTATTGCATAACTATGCAGCTTAATAAAACTTTTTTACATTCCATGAACCCTTCGCTTTAAGTGTAATCTAATATTTAAAAGGCTAAGTGAAAAGTTATTGTCTACGTCAAAATGTCTTTCAGAAAGTAATCCCTTCTTCTCCAAAAGCAAATTTATCTTAGCAGATATTTAAAAAAAAATAATAAATAAATAAATTCTTGAGATGTAAAGACATTAGGTTATTTGGAAGCAGAAGATGTGAAAAATGAGCAGCGCCCTTGCCGGCAGTCTAACCAGAGTCCTCTTGAATACGCATCAAGTGTGCTTCCAATTACACTACAAAGGCATGCTTAGAAGGTGGGAGAAATACCTTTTAAAGGGTGATTGAGGATTAGGGGACTCAATCGCTAAATACCAGTGGTAGAGAATCATCATCCACCACTTTTTTTTTTTGGGGGGGGGCACCACTTGTAAGAGACATTAGAATTTTTTGGAAGCAGGAGGGATGAAAGATGAGCAATGCCCTTGCCGAGAATCGAACCATGGACCTCTCAAATACAAGCCGAGCATGCAGACCACCACACTACAAAGGCATGCAAAGAAGGCAGGAGAAATACCTTATATAGAAACCAAATAGATAAACAGCTATCTATTTATCTGTACGAATTGATGTAGTGAGATATAAATGAATTTTTAATAAATTTTAAAAATTATATTTCTTGCTTTGCTAAGGAAACTGTTTCGAAATAGGTATGTATGCTTGTGTGGATTTTGCAAGAATATTCAGAATTATTTGAAATTATATCAGATTTTTTCTGCACAGAAACACTTTTCGAGATTTTTGAAATAGGGTCTCAGTCACCCCCCCCTGTTCTGCTTTGAATTACTAAAACTAACATATTTGCGAAAAATTACTTGCAGATTAATTATTGTATTTATATTCACAATTATCTGTACTCTTAAATTATCTCAACTAAAATATAATGAAATTAGCAATCAATTATCTCTACTATTAATAATCAATTACCTGTACTATTAGATAGTGAAATTAGTAATTAATTATCTGTACTATTAAATAATGAAGAATCTGTATGTATGTATGTATGTATGTGCCTCGCATTGCAAAAAAAAACGGTGATACCTAGAGCCATCAGATCTTGAGTATTCACAGTCCTCCACCTGAAAATGTGCACCCCAAACCCACAATTTTGATTTTTTTTTTCATTTATTTCGTACTTTGTGTGAATTTAAGAAACTTTTGGTTAGAAACAACTTATAGGTATAAAAGCTTTTATGTTGCAGTAATATAGAAGCTTTTTCAAATTTACCATATATAAGCTGGGAATTTCTCAAACTTTTTTTGAAGTTAAATTACAAGCGTTGGCTTGTATACATATTCACCAATCTTACAAAAAACAGTAATTTTTATTATTATTATTAGGTGCAAGTGATAAATTGCTAAGTATTGTACTTTTTTTTTTATTTTATCTTGTATTTCTGAAGTTTAAAAAAAAACTTGTTTTAAATTAAACAAGTTAATCATTTTATGAAAATGAGTTGTCTTAGTTTTGAAATTGTTTCTGAATGTCGGTTTGTTGCATCTTCGCCAAAACGAAAAATCTTTGGCAAAATTTGCCCCTAGCTTTCTCCACTCTCAAACTTGTTTTTCATTTGTGTAGAAATGCCAAACAGCAATACTATTGTTAGAATTTATTTACAGCAAACACGATCATCTGTAGATTGAAATTTGCCATATAAGAATTTCTCTTTCTGATAAAATGATGCAGAAAATAAGGTCTAGCTTAGACACACAGTTATTTGAGAAAATTGAATATCGGAATAAATCTGTAGTTTCAGATAGGGTTACCGGAGTTAAAACTATCGTCATTGGTGTCTTGTGTTTTACTTTACAGCGATTTGATTGGAAATTTTTCTTATTTTTTTACGGGCTTGGCAATGTTCTCACCCAAAGCAACATGTTTGAATGCTGTGACTTTTTTTTGGGGGGGGGGGGAGGATTTTGAATTTTGGGTAGTTTTTTAAGAGAAAGTGCACTCTTGGCTTATATTCAGAAATATACGACATAAAAAACTCGGCAGTATAAGAGGAATGTGTTGCCATTCAGCAAAATGTAAAATATTTGCCTTTTGAATTTAAAAGAAATTGATTTTTAAAAAAAATATTTTGCCATTGTCTAGTGTAAAGTATTTTTATTTTGTGCACACTTGTTTGTTATGGCAAAGTGTAAGATATTTAATTTTTCTTTCAAGTTTATTCTGTTATTAATTAGCAAATTACACTATTTAAAAGCAATGAACATGGATTCATTTAATTTATTAATTACTTGTTGGACCATCAAATTGAGTTAGGTGGATTCATTAAAATCATTATATATATGTTTTTCTTTTTATAATGACTATTTCAGGTGAGTGGTATGCCCTTTTCCGCTTTATTAAAATAAAGAATATGTGTAATAACTATTGAAATTAATTAAATGAGTAATTAATTTTTATTCTAGGAAAAGTCATTAATGGATATGATTACTGATCCTGAAGGTGAGTATTTGTTTAAAATATGAAAATTTAGTAAAATATATATTATCTGTGTGACTTCTACCTTATGTAAACTGATGATAGGTAAAAGTACTTTGTTTAACATTGCAGCTGGTTTACCTAGTGATAAATTAAGACTGTTCTTGATTAGCTTCATTTGTGGACCAACAATGACTGAAGTAGGTATATCATAATTTATATAGTATGTGTTAGTATAGTAACATCAGTATAAATTTTTATAGTTGTATATATTAGTATAGTAGCATCAGTATATATTTTTATAGTAGTATACATGGTATATATTAGTATCATTATTTGCATTATAATTATTTTATCAATAATATCAGTATTCGATTTACAGTCAAGACTTTTAAATTGAAGTAATTAGCAAGGTATCATATTTGTAGATATCAAAGAGGGCATTTTAATGTTAAAATAACAAAATTTTATTGATAATGAGAAAATTTTTAAATGAAATGAGAAACTTTTTTCGCTGTTCTTAAAATCCATAATGCGGTTATTTTAATTATATAATAATTCATAATATGCTGAATTATATGTATTATCTTATGTAAAATAATTTGCACACTAACTATCAACATTGGTGTCAATATGTTGTATATCTGAAATTGAAAATAATATATTTAAGAGCCTGATTTCCCAACTGAAAACAAAATTTTAGGCAGGAAAGAAAAGACATTTTTATATCATAAAATTAAACAAAGCAACTACAATTTCTTTAGCATTGGTCAAGGCTATCAATTTCAATGGAAAACAGATACAGATCTCTCTTCCTCAGGAGCAAAGACATCTGCAATGAAGAGAAAGCTATGGTAGTATTTAACCCAAAAGGAGTAAGATGAACGAGGTGACACCATCTATTGGTAGAAATAATAATGAAAATTGAAAAATTAAGTTAGTAGAATTCTAAAAGCTTTGAGAACGAACTAAACCATCACCGTCGAGATAGATAAGGCCTGAGCACTGAGTTACTACGTCACTGCTAGTGGACCGGTCTTCGCGCAGTTTAGCTTCCTTCTTAAATACCGTTTTCCTAAACCTGTTTTATGAAACTGGCATCTCATACTATACATTCAGTCTAAAACAAAATTGCAAGCGGCTATATAATGTTTTACAAAACTTATACGACTATGAAATATTTTCATTTTTCTTTTGTTGTTATTTATTTTCAAGATAAAAGTATTTGAGAAAGGTGTGGTGCTGCTAAAAGGAAATCATTTTTTTTAAGGAAAAATTGGTTTTAAAATTGAAGTAACCAAAATTTTTAATTTTCGGTACTGTCTTTGTGACTCTTTCGCTGATTCCCACCCCGCATCAAATTTTCTGTTTCACCTACTACTTTAACAAAATGTTTGATAGTGGGAACACATATTTTTCCTTTCATAATTATTCCATATTTTTATTTGTATATATCATATTAATGTAGCAGGATTATCAAACATCAAACGAATGAAAGGGGTTACTTAATATTTAGACTAACATTTCAATGTTTTATATCAGTCAGAAATTTAACTTACCTTTTAAACAAACTGATTACATGATACTAACAAGTATAAAATTGAACAGAATCTAAATTAGCTAAATATATGCGTTTAAGTTTCACCATGATAAAACAATCGTTAATGATTTGCAAAAAGCGTTGATATTTAAATTTAAGAACAGTACACTCTGTTAAGAATCAAATTTACTCAGTGTCAAATTTACTGTTAAGAATCATATTCTACATATTATGTAATGAAATAAGTGTTATACTTTTAACTCCTTAGGACAGTTACTTCATATAAAATTAAAGTTTCAAATTAAAATAATTAATCATTAATTTTGCTGACAATTTTTATATTACTAGTCTTAGTAACTGTTACAAGGAATGATTCTTTTAGATAACAAAAGTAAACATAAATTTATCCATCAAATCATAATGAATAAAAAAAAATGCAAATTATAAAACCCAACAAAAGTTTGCAAATAAATATGCAATAAAGTAACTGATGTTTTTAAACGCAATAAAATACTTTCTAAAATGTAAATACTTTATTTTAAATATTTGTTTTCTGTAAGTGTTTGCAGTTTTCTTTTTAAACAGGGTTTTCAATAGTTATATATCTATTTATTTTTTATACAGTAATTCTTCAGTAAAATATTTACGTACACCCACAAAATTTGTTATGACACGATATTCAGCAGTTTTACGACACGATATTCAGCAGTATATCAATTGAATTAAATAATTCTAACCTATTTATAATAGAAAATGCAAGAGTCATCACAAAATTTCTTTGATTTTGAACTTTTAAAAATCCACTTTTGTTTTTCTCGAAAAGAGGTTTTTGAACTGCTATATAACAATGCACAATAATATTTATAATATCTGGGTGAGGATACTTTAAATATCCTCTATCCATGCTTGAAAATAAGTGATATGCATCTTCACATATCAGTGCTTTATCAACTGAAAACTGCTTCTGTTTTTTGTACATGGCCTAAAGCAATATCCTGCAAGGTATGTTAAGACTGGTAAGACACTTTCGATGTCTGAAATACACTGGTGTGCAAAAATTAAGGACGAAGTCGAAAAATTAGCATATCAGCTGAATGAAGAGGCAGAGCGGACAGAAAGACCAATCAGGAGTAAAGTGATGTACGCTAGCACATGCGCAGATATGCAGGTAGACGTAATGGGGAGTGTCTGAGTAGTACAAAGCATGTTGTCGGTGTAAGATCAGTATTTCTGGCAAAGAGATTGCACGCCGTATAGCAGTTAAAATCACGTCGAGTTGCTGCCTCAGCGACAAATGGCGAATAATCAATCTGTTAGACGACATCTGGATGCTTTTACCCGAGGTCGAATCATTTGGAAGTTGGAGGAAGGCCGCAGTGTGACAAGTGTGGCTGCAGAGTTCGGAATTGCTCACAGCATCGTTTCACGACTTTGGAGACAATTTCAAACTACAGGAACAGCTATCCGGGGGTTTAGTAGTGGTCGTTCACGAGGAACCACACCCGCAGATGACCGGTATATTGACTTACAGGCCAGAAGAAACAGGCGGCAGACAGCGGGAGAAATCGCTAGACACACGACACAGGCGACTGGACGACCGATATCGCGTTTTACCGTGGCCAGAAGACTGCACGGTGGTGGTCTGTTTGCACGACGCCCTGTACGGTGTGTACCTCTAACGCCTGCCCATCGGAGAAGGCGTTCTCTGTGGTGCCGGGAACACCGGAATTGGAGAGACAATGAATGGGGACGAGTACTCTTTACAGATGAGAGCAGATTCAGTCTGAGTAGCGATTCTCATCGCATACTCATCTGGAGAGAGCGGGGAAGCCGCAATCATCCCTCGAACATCATTGAAAGGGACAGGTATGGAGGTGGCGGTGTTCTCGTTTGGGGAGGCATCATGCTTGGTAGTCGTACAGACCTTCACATCTTCGACGCAGGTTCAGTCAACGGAACCCGTTATTGTAACGAGATTCTTCTTCCATATGTGCGTCTTTTTAGAGGCGCTATGGGTCCGCAGTTCCTTTTCATGGACGACAATGCACCATGTCATCGCACAGTAGCTGCCGAACAGCTCTTAGAGAGTGAGGATATTGAACGTATGGATTGGCCAGCACGATTTTCGGATCTCAATCCCATCAAGCATGTATGGGATTTTCTAGGCAGACGCTTGGCAGCTCGTACCTTACCAGTAACGATTCCGGAGGTTCGATTGGCGCTGCAAGACGAATGGGCAGCAATGCCTCAACAACTCATTGACACCCTCATTCTCAGCATGGCAGACGCTGTGAAACCTGCCTAGCAGTCAGGGGAGATCATATCCCCTATTAAAGACCAGATGTTTCTTGCTGGACACCCATCACAGGGATGTTTCGACCTTCAGCCGCATTGCGCTTCATGCTACTTTTTCAATAAAGCTTCTTTTTATCCCTCTGATTTCTCTTTTAGTAAGTGTTGCTTACATTGCTCATGTCCTTACGTATTGGGGATCTTACGGTATTAAATGTGTTGATTTGGAAAGCTTTTGTACAAAGTTATATTGAAAAAACCGTCTCGTCCTTAATTTTTGCACACCAGTGTATACTCATTAATTACATAAATATCCAGGTAATTAATTACTTCCTCTTCCTTTTTGCATGAAGACACAGCATTCAACTCATCAATAGTAATTTGACAGAAGTTGCAGATCTCAATGAAAAAGTGTTTTGTAATCTGAATTTAGACTTGCATTCGAGTATTTGCCTCACTGAAACATGATATTGCGATCCGGCTAAAAATCTATACTTTCTGAATCTCTCTTCTAAGGAATCAGTTTGTGTTTTACCACAGAGAAAATATTTTTCAGTTCTTCGATACAATACTGCTTCATTTCCAACAAAGTATGAGTTGTGTGAGTAAGAGCATGATGTGTTTCTTTCGCAAAATTTCCTGTAGTGCACCCAAAACTTTTCTAAACATCCAGCCAATTCAAAAATTTACATTGGAACTTCAAATTTTCATCGTCAGACAAATTAATTAATGGGTTCATATTTTCATTTCTTAGTCGTATTCCTTTATAGGGACTTTTCATAATATCCTTTGCATCCAGGAACAACACAACGGGCATAATGATGAAAACACGGAAATATGGAGAAACGAAAATCTGTCACTAAGCAATTAATTTGAAAAACCAATGAATAATGCAGAAATGTTATAAAACTAAGGAAATCTATGGATTTAACAAAAGTGTGTGAAGTATATCTAACAGCGTTAAGAGATAGAAAGCTACTGATATGTGGAGTGGACAAGGAATGCAGAGAAAGTTTCGAGGAGTGTCATTGTGTAAGTTACAGATGAGGGTCCCTTAACCGTGAAGTCACAAGCTAGTTTCGATTCAGAGCGCAGGCCTTATCTATCTTGATGGTGACGACTAAACAAGATCAATCTGTGTGACCATGTAAAGCTTCAAGAAAATCCAGTTTATCAATGGAAGAAGCTTTTTGGATAATTTTTGCAGACTCAAAGTCAAAATTGTGATTAAATTTCTGGCTGTGATTAGCTATCAAAAACTTCTTATTTGTACCTTTTCGGACATAAAATTCAAGTTCCTTGATGAAAAACTTTCTTATTGTGGCCAGTATATGTCAAACCACACTGACAAGATATGCTATATGTTTCCCAAGCATTGAAGTCAAAATTAGAATCTTTAAGAACTGGATCATGGATTTATTGATAGACTTGAAAATTGAACTTCTAGAGAATTCAAGCAATTTTGTAACTGACAGAAGTATGAAATGGAAGTATGAGAAGGTTATTGTTATGTCTAACAGTGGAATCTCTTCTTTGATGGCCTTTTTTTGATGTTGTTGTTGTTGTAAGATTTAACAATGACCACAGAAAAAAATGCTCAATCAGTGGCAACTAATCTCAAATAATTGAGTTCACTAGCAATCAAATGTATTGAGGAACAAACTTTGAGAGCACAAAATACATAAGAATAGAAAGTAGCCATTTTTTGCTTAGCATGATGACATGACAGCATAAGGAGGTAATCCCCCCCTTTTTTTATGACTCATCACTCACTAACAATACCCTTGATGAAAACGTTAGGAATGGGGAGTGAAATAAAAGCAGTTAACAGGGATAGAGCAAGAGTAGAAAGATTGGAACCAACAATGGAATCACAAACATCGAACCAGGTCAGAGCAAAGAGTGAAGAGAATCGAACAAGCAGCGGGATCAGAAGAACAGACTTCTTCAAATGCCAGCCCCTGAAACTGATTTCTTTCAACTGTAGCTTTGAGATTTTCTAAAACCCCTTTCTACATAAAACGAATAATAAAATTCTAGAATTAAAAAAATTCCAAAAAAGTTGAAGAATGATGAAAACTAAATTAACTTTTAACATGGGAGAATAAACATTCTTTCCTCCCCTAAATAGAAGTCAAACTCTCTGGCACACTTTCAACAAAGAGTTCTCAGTGATACTTTAAGTGAGGTCTATTCTGTTTTTCTTTCTTTCTTTCTTTCAAATCAGGTGTTTGCTTTTTCAGTAAAGTGAGTGGCTTAGGTGAACACAGTCATGTTTTCAGGCGCCTGGGTGATTGCCGCATCCTGGATAGAATTGCTTAGGGGCTTGAACATAACACTGAGTTATGGCTACCATGATGACATAGAAGAGAGGGGAAACGCAATAGCCATTTTCCAAGCCATGAAGTCATTCAAACAAAGATATACCTCCTGCGTGAAGTTGGTAGAGAAATTATAACATTTCATATGATGGGCAGCAGAAGATCAAAAAACAACAAATGGTAGAAGTAGCAAGCAGGAGAGAAAAATCCATCATAAATCCCTGGCTGAGAAAGTCCAGGGAAAACTTGAGAACCAAAAGTTAGAAGTAGGTATAACCAGTAGTCAGGAAGGCATGGCAAACAGTCAGATGCAGTGTAAAAATTTCCTGGGGGACTGGAACTGGTTGTGAATAAGTAGCTTTGGAACAGATTCATGGCATGTTTCCAACAAGAGCTTTCTGTGAACTAACTGTAAAAGAATTACAACATCATTTTCTGGAATGAACAGTTCATTTATTCGGTAAAGTGAGCTGTTCTCTGAATCTGTTCCAAAGCAGCTTGCCCAACTCTATTCAGGAATGCTGACTCTTGTAAAAATTTAAAGCATTTTGTCATTTCTGGTGCATATTATTTCATTTTGTGATTTAAATTTTTTTTAAATTAATGAAAGTTTCAAAGTTTAATTTTTTAATAATAAATATATAATATTTGATACAAAAAATATGCCTGACTGTGGGTTGGCTGAAAATATTCTTGAATTCAGTGAAATTCTTGTACTTCAATTAGTTTAGATAAACAGAGTTAGTAGTGTAGTTTATTTTCTGCTTATCAGCCTGATTTAAGCTTTTTAAGCTGACAAAGCCGAAAAATGTTTAATGTATGAATGTATGCTTTTGTGTATGTGGAATGTATGCATTTGTGCTTTAATTTTACTTTGTGTGAAAATCTTAATAGGCTGAAGTTGATCAATATGTTACTGCTCTACAAGATGCAGGATGTGATGGTGAAACTGTTCAGTATATGAGACGGTGGAAGTAAGTTCTTCATATATTACTATAAAGTTGGTTTTTGTCATACAGTTACTTTCATATTATCTTGTTGACTGTGAAACTGTCACCAAGCAGAACGATTTTCAGTGCTGCCAAATCTTACAGTTTGAATGAAACTTAAATTAGGCAAATTTCATTCTCCCACTTGTAATGATTTTCAGATTAATTTTTTTTTCTTGAGTTGTCTTAGTCTAGAGGCATTTGTAGATTTTTATATGAAGATTCAAGCAATATTTAACCAGTTAGTATTTGTATTTAATTTTGTTTACTTCAGTGTGTGATACATTACTAAGTTTATCCCCACAAATACTTTCTACACTGCAAGAAAAAAGGGGGGAGGACAGTTTATCTCCCATTCTACTGGGCCGATTGACGAAATTCAACTTCATTTTTCCTGTCTTGAAAGCGTGACTTAGCATATGTATTAGATTTATATATAGCATTGTTCTAATATAGGTATTTTGACACAAAATCGGACTTTTTCAGAAATAACATGCCAATTTTTTTCCCATATTTTGATTCTAGGACTCAAATTATGCCAAACTGCCAAGTTTTGTAAAAATTGCATGAGTAGTTTTTAAAAAATTAGCTCTCAAAATTTTAGCTCCTCAATGTTAATTGAATTTGATATATATTTATTAATAGCTCTTTTTTTATTAAACGTATTTGATTCTTCCTTTGATATTTCAAAATTTAGGTTCATTCCAAATAAAATTCGCCTATTTTTTTTTAATTTATTTTTTAAATTTGTATTTTTACAGTTTTTTATTCCAAATTTCTGAAGATATACGTGAATTTATATATTGGCGCATTTTGAAATTTAGCGTATTTGTTCAAAGCAATAATAACATCAAATGTGATTTAAGCACTTATTAAAATCGTATGAAAAGTAGAAAGATGTAGTAGAAGTAAGTAGAAACGATGTGACTTTTTTTTCCTTTCATGCACAATGTAAAAATCTAGTAATACTGTGATTTTTTTCTACTCCTGCACAATGGAAGGGAAAGAAAAATAGGTTGCCATATATTAAGAAGTTCGCGAAGTGAATTGTTCTTGACGCAAACTGGAAAAAAAAAGTGCGCCAAGTTAAATTTTTAAATTTCTCCTTAAATTTCACACCAAATTTTATGAAATTTAATATTTAGGCATGGTATGTTAGTTCAGAAAAAGGTACAATTTTGTGTCAAAATACCTACGTTAGAAAGATACTATAAATAAATCTAATACATATCCTAAGTCGCGCTTTCTTGACATGAAAAACGCAATTTGAATTTTGTCAAGTGGTCCAGTAGAACAGGAGATATAGAACTGGCCTCCTTCCCCCCCCCCGTGCAGTGTACGTTGATTATTAGTTTTATTTTCATCAAAAGTTCTTCAATAAATTAAAGCTTTCACTCATTCTCAATTTTCTCAGTATAAAAGTGTAAGAAAATTAAAAAATGAAATTAGCCGAAGAACATAAAATTCATAATATTTAATTAAATGCTAATGTATTTTACATCAGAAGTGAATTATTATAGTGTGAATTAAAGTTAAGTTAGAGTTCCTTTGAAATAACTTCTTTGCACAGTATGAAAACCTCCCAGTTTTTCCCTGTTTTTAAGATTTCAAGTTTGGTAGCTATTTAGCACCACTTAAAAGTAAGAGTAGCGTACCAACACATGCACTTATGAACAAGGATATAAATTGAGTGTTACTGCTGTATATTTTCCTTGCATTTTAAAAAAAGCGATTAAAATTTGGGACTTACCTTCTACAGAACAGCAAGTAGTAGATTATTGTCAAAGTTATGCTATCTTGCCTTAAAAGAAATGTGTATTAATGAGAGCAATATGGTCAGTTGAATATGGCCAATAAAGATTGATAGATTAGAATGATTACCTGTGAGATGTTTGTAATCATAGCGTTTTAAACAAAGCTTTGTGTAAAGTTGGAAGGCCTACCAGAGTAGTAAAAATGGCAGAAAACTTTTTACGAAGGATAAAAAAGAAGCAGGTCAAATACTGTTTGTTAAATATAGAGGCTTCAGGTCTCCCAGAATTCCACTGGAATGATTTGCGAATTTTGGTCGAGATCTATGCGAATTTTCATGGTTTGATGGCAGCCACCTTTCAGGGTCATCAAGATAATTAGAAGATTTAGATTAGTTTTAGAAGTTTTATAATTGCTTAAAGTTTGAAGTTTTGTAAGTTTTTTGTGAATTCTCTTCATTAAATCACTTAAATACTTCTGTTTTCTTTCCAAAGAATAATTCTTTTTATTCTTATATGTCCATCAAATTTATTAATTCTCGACTGAAAAAAATTTACATTTATAAAACTGTACTTTAAAAACAATAATTATTATTGCAAAAATTTTAACTGAGGGTATTGCTCAAACACACAAAAAAAGGTGTAATCAAATTTTTGTCTTTAAATCTTTGAATAAGATTTATATAACAGTGCAAATTAATTAGCTCCATTTGTTGATTTTCTGGAGCATTATTAATTTCTATTATAATGTTCGTTTTAATGATAATGAGAGTGTAAAATTGGACCCCAAATCATTAAAATAATAAGCCTTTCTTTTAGTAATTAATATTGCAATGAAGCAAATTAATTTACTGAAAATGCATTCACAGGCTTCAAAATATTGCTTCGGAAATCGCATGTGGCCTATGAGCTGCCAATTTTGAGACATTAGCTGTAAGTACAGAATCAGAAATTGCAAAACCTGCTATATAAATTCAAACGCGGGGAAGAAATTTAAAAAAAAAAGTATCATCTTAACATTTGCTGTTCAATTAAGGATCTTCTCATTTTTCATTTAAAACTACTGACTGATAGGCCTGAGTTATTTTAATTCCTGGATGTAACAGTACAATTGTATTTTATGAAAAGCACTCAAAATGCATTAAAATGTGCATGCTGTTTTTTATTTCAGTATGATACTCTTATTAGCCATTTCATTTGTATAGCATTGAATTTGCTATAATTGTATAGAAGAAGCTGTTTCTCTTGTTTTGGACTTTATACAATGAGATAGAAATTATCTCTTTTTTCATAAAATTCTTGTTGAGATATTATTATTATTCAAATAATATTTTCATTCACTCTTGTGTTCATTTAACAGGACATACAGCAAATTATCATCACATTCCACAAATCAGTATAGTGGTGGAACCAAAACAGTAAGGTATGTGAATTTTATTTTATTTTTATTTTTTAATCAGGTATTAGTCTGATGTTTTTTTTTTTTTTTTTTTTTTTATCGGCTTTTATGTGTTTTTTTTTTTTTTTTTTTTTTGTTAAGATAAATATAAATAATTTCATGTTGAATCTCGGTGTTCTAGCTTTAATTTGATGTTCAATTATTTTAAATGGATTCTAACTAACATTTAAAGTGAATTTTTTTTCCACCTTGAGAATTTAATTTTTTTAATGTTATTTTTAATTTTCCCTTGTTCCTCCTTTTAAATGATTAGTTTAGCTATTTAGCTAGCTATCATGCAGTTTATATCTTATTTTTAGAAGCAGATTGAATGCTGTAAGAACTTGTACTTTGCAATTGCAGTTTATTGGGCATTGTTGAAGTTATTCAATGTGCTTATAACTATTTGTTTTTGTAATTAATGTGGAAAATAGTCCGTTAAGGTCACAGCTCTTATTGAGGTTTTTGATTCGCCACTTAAATATGTTTTAAATATTTGAAATAATATTTAGAGCATACTGTTGCAAATCATTTATGTTTCTTTAAATAGTAACTGTAGATAAGCAGGAAGAAATGAACAATTTATTAAGAAAATATGTTCAATAAGTAGTTCAAGCAGCACAGTAATGAGTGGAAATAACTTAAAGAGAACATGGATATTCAGCAGTTTGTTTCAGCACACGAAATAAATCATGAAATTCCTCAAATCAATCTCAGGGTAAACCCTAACTCATAATTCATGTAACCACTTAGTCTCACAACTGAACTCCTTAGCTCTCTGACCCTTATTTATACCCAACAGCAAGGGCTCTGGACACTTAGGGAAGAATTGGTTCTAGGGCTTCAAAAATATGTCTTCAAAAACAATGTCTCCACTCGACCTCGAAGAATGGTCGGTTGGATTA
>KK120226.1:117590-143923 GCA_000611955.2 Stegodyphus mimosarum
CCTTCTGAATTTGTGTATGGAACTACAATTAAACTTCTTGGTAATTCTTTTTGACATATTGAATGCTGAAATGATCCCGTTGAATGCAGCAAACAACTTCAAAGCAGCTTGCAGCAGCTTAAACCAAAACCAAGTAATTACATGTAACACAAGCAGTGTTTATTCCAAAAGATTTAAAAACATGTTCTCATGTGTCTGTACAATGTGATGCAGTATGACGGACTACAACCACTTTGCAGTGTCCCTTTTAAAGTGCTCAAGCATGGTGCAAAAGTTTTCAAGGAAATATAGTTTGTCTCAATTGGCCATGTGAAACCAGCATTTATATCTAATACAGACAGAGATACTTGCTCTCCTGATTTGCAAATAAAACCAAACCAAGTATTTTTCAAACTCGTTCTGGGCAATATATGTATTTTCCTGATTTTTACATATCGTCATGATGATACTGGAGGAGAAGTATGTGACAGACCATACAAAACTAAGAAGTTTATATATGGAGTCCCCCCACTGGTCACATTGTGCAAGCTGTTACAAGAAGTAAGGTGAACTGGCATTGCAGAAGTATAATTCATTCAGTTACAGCTCCATTTGACATTTCAAGGATCATAACCTCATGGACAGTGTCGAGGGATTTTAGCGACGCTATGTCTATCTGCGCTATGTCTGTCACCAAAGCCTCTCAATTTCCAAGAGGGTGATGAACTAATGATCCTGTTCCCCCTGTAATATAATTTCAACAATAACTAATCGTAGGAGATAAAATACAACAAAAAAAATTAAGATGGTATGACTGATTCAGTTTGAAAACTGTTTTATACAAGGCAAGATATCAGAATGCTCTAAAACTCTCAACTAGAGAGACTTGCTGCTCGCAAGATCCTCACATAATGAGGACAATAACTTATTCTTATTGTTCCTATGGATTAATATTAATTGTTAATAGAACTTCTCATATATTTATAATAAATTTGATTTTAGTTCTATATGCAGTAACACACAACCTAAACAAATCACAAACCAGTTAGTTACCAATCCTTACATGGAGTTATCATATCAACGCAGTGTACCATTGTCATTCCATATTCATGTAGAAATCGTAGTGCAATAAACTGCTGTGGCAGATTCCACAAACAAACATGTTAAATTTGTATTTAAGGGAAATAATATCATGGTCGTGTATAAAAACCGCTGGAACTTGGAATGTAATGAAAAGAACGCATACAAAAATGGTACCCTTGCATGACTGAAAGATTGTTATGTGCATGGGTGCCAAAGCTTGGCATATTCTGATAATTTGGTGACTTCTACTATAGTAGTTGTTATAAAATGAAAGTATCAGATTTTCTTTACAAAATTCTTTAATTGAATCACTAAACTGTCTTTTAATTTTCAGCCCAAAGGTCATTAGCTCAGAAGGGCTATTAATTTCGTTTTGGCATTTTGTGTTGGTTCACTGTGAATTTTGGTTCATTTTTCAAACTGTTGCCACCAAATATTACATCCCTGTATTATATTTAAAGAAATTAAATAATGGAGAATCTGCATAAATGTATATATGTTTCTGTCATTATGATAAAACAACGGTATCTAGAGCCATCAAATTTTGATTAACGTACATTTCCACCCAAATGTGGACATCTGGAAGCCTGAATTTGGAATTTGTTTTATTATCAATTTCATATTTTGTAAAACTTTAATGAATTTTTGATTAACAAACTCAAGGATTTCAAAGTGAGCAGTGAATTGCTGTTAAAAGAATAAACATTTTTATCTGCAGCGCATGCGACTGTGTATCGGAAATTCTTAAGATATGCTCATTTTAAAATTATTTTGTGATATTGCTGTTAAACTAAATTTTATGGTTCAAGTGTGAAGAACATGATATTTAATGAATAAAGATAACACACAAAATGTTCAAAAAAGGCCCCTTTGGACGTAATTTGAAATCTGAAACTTTTCAGATTTTTCTTTCCTTTTTATTATTATTATTAACATTATTAAGTTTCAAAAATAACAAGAAAAGAAATGAAGTAATTACATTTGGAAATTGAATAGTTTTATTCTACCATATTTCATATATGTATTTTATTTGCCTAAAAGAGCCATACCACTCACATGCAAGAGCTGTATTGCTATATAAAGTTCTTCATTTTGAATAATGTAATAGATTTTAGAGCAATTTAAGAATAATTTTAACCTCTTTTTGATTAAACTGAAGTAAATTGTATCGAGTTTTATTTTATAGCAGTAATTTGTGATATAAGAAATATATTCTCAACTTATTTTCCAGCATGTTTTCTAAGCTAATGTCTCATGGATCCCAATTTGTCATGGAAGGAGTCAAAAATTTGGTAGTAAAAAAACATGTAAGTATACTGGAAATTATAATAAAAAGTAACATGATTTATCCTAAAGTTATTAAGTATCTCTAATGTTATCAATTTTGCAAATACGTTTCACCTTTTCTATGTGCTTCATTCATAGTTTATGAAAAACTTGTCATGAGAGATAATTTTTCATTATTCTGATAATCTAATATATTTTGAGTAGAATTGAGTTCTTCAATGTAATGAATGTACTGGTCTCACATAGAAATATAAATATGAATTTTTCAGAATTTGCCTATTACAAGGATAGTTGATTCATTGATGGAACTGAAATCATTACCTGAAACTGAAGATTACAGATATTTTGATCCCAAACTGTTACGTGCCACAGACAGGTATGTTTACATCCTCATTTCTGTATAAGCATGTCTTCTGTGACAAAATGGTTGGATTTTGGTGGAGAAAAATCATATTCTGGCTGACATGATTTATTTGATACTGCAGATATTGGTGTAGTGAAATTCATGTAATTCATGCTCATTTTTTAATACGAATAAACAAAATTACAATTTTTAGAAAGTTCACCATGGTAAATTTAACAATAATGTTTTGTTCTGTAAACAAGCAAATACATTTTTTATAAAAACATGCTATATTAATATTATTTTAACTGAAAAAAAATAATTTATTTTAATATCGAAGCATCTTAAGATTTTCTGTGCAAGCATCAGCACTCTCTTTTTATAGTGAACATAGCTCATGAAATTGCAAATTTCTCGTTTTAGAATTAATAAGTTGATATGGTTAACATGTATAAAGACTTTATTTATTTGCAGCTTATCAGACCTTGAATACCAACTTAAGTGCACCTTGTAGCTTGTTTACAGGGAATGTTCACACATTTTGGAGAACAATTTTGGGGCCGTACAATTAATGCTTAAAATGTAAAGAGTATTTAATGTTTAATCTGATAAGTTTTCTGGGCTATAAAACTGCATTGTAATTTCCATGATAGAAGGGTTTTTTGTAAAATTTCCTGTGGTATTGATTTTCATTCCTTCTACTTTACTTTCCAGTGTCCATCAATTATCGTGGGTCTCAAAAGCTTAGAAAGAGTTCTTTTCCAGAGACTGAAGGCATAATAGTCTTTAGGTACAATGTCAGAGGACTTCATTGGTATATGTCGAAAAAGTATATATGTAATACCTGTATCAGTCTTCAATTTTTCGTAGAATACAGTGGTACTTTTTGAAAAATGGCTTCTTGTTTTATCTCCATGAAATTTCACTCTTTGAAAGTCATTGGAATAAAGAAGTGGTATTCCTTCTGTAAATGTTAGATATAAAACTTTCTCTTGATAGTACATTGACTTAGCATTGTCTTCCATTCTTCTTATTTTTAATTTCTCATTGTAAAGGAAAATTGCAACAGTTGTAAACCCCTCACTGACACTTGAAACAGTTGTAAACCCCTCACTGACACTTCGTTTGCATTGACAGAACCAGGTTTATACATTTTGCCTTTTTGTTTTCGATAATAAATATACCTTTTTTCATTGCATTCATTTAGCTAAACCTATGTTTTATCTGAGCTCACTATGTATTTCCATTTACCTCCCACTAACTAGTTTTTGTACAGAATTCTTTGAATTATTCTGCTTTGAGCCACATGCTTTGGCAAAAGCTGGCAAACATTATGTTGTTCACCCTTTTTCAAGTTGTATATATTGTGTTGTTATTTTATTTATTCTTCTTACAAATATATTTAAAGACTTTGAAATTGATTTCTACGTTGGTGGATTTTCTCTTATAGCTAACGATATAATGCTAGAAACATTACGTACCTTTTTCATGGAATAAGTTTCATGGAAATCAGATGGAGTCTTCTATTTATGTAGAAGTAATGATTGATGTTGTGCCCTTTTTGATTATAATTTTGCTTATTTTTCAGTCATAAATATGAATACCATACATTTCATAATGTTTTTGAATTATGAAATAGGACTATTTCTCTTCGGCAGGCCCAGAAGCATATCATTCTATCCACAGCTTGTTTACATGCAACATTTTGGAAGATAAAATTAGGAAACGATATTTCTCATTTCAAACAATAAGCTTTTGCCAGAAATCTTTATTCTGAAACATCATCATTTTTTTTAATGCTTTGTCAAAAATGTTTAAACACCCTCCGGAAACCAATGCAAACCATGATCCCAAAGGTGTGCAGGTTATCGGAATTTTATAATGATTTTGAAATGTACGATGTCTGACTAGCTGGATTATTTTTATTTAATCTCAAGGCATTAGTTATTTTTTTAATATACAAATACATAAGTGATTATATCTCAGTGCAATTAGAAATTGTCTTATAGAAAGTTGAAGAACATCTGTTTTTAAACAGTGATCCCAATTTGTGCAGATTATTGGAATTTTATTGTACTTATAATTATATTTTATGGTGGCTTTGAAATGTATTTCTGACTGGTTAGATAATTTTTATTTAATTTTAAAGCATTAATTACTTTTTACGAATATACAAATAGATAAGTGTTTACATTTCAATACAAATAGAAATTTTCTCTATGAAAGTTGTAGTACAATTATATCATCTGATGATTTTCAACTTGTTCTGATCTTCTAAGATGCATGGGTTATAAATGAAGCTTTAAACATTTAAGGACAAGCTGAAATAATATTTAGTTTACGCTATGCCTTAAAAATTTTATACCTAAAATATTTTGAAATAGTACAATATAAATTTTTAATAATATTATTGTTTGTATTTTGGAATCTGAACAACTTTATAGGTGTAATGAGTTAAGTACAAAGTGTGAAGTCTGGATGTGTATTATCCAGACTTCTCCATCGTCAGCCAAAAAGAAAAAGTAATTTAAAAAAAATCCTCTCCCCCATTAAGTCTGGGAATGGAGAATATAATAACAAAATGCTTTTTGGTATGCCGTAAATGGGATTTTTCTCTGGACTAACTGAGAATTCTGCATGTCACTTTCAAATATCTGCTGGCGAGAAAGTAGCACTGTGGTTAATAACAATCCATTAATCAATGTTGTATTGATGTTGACATTGATAACATGGGGAGGCGCAGGATCAGCACTGTGTGTTTTGCTGTCTGGTGCAATCTCTGTGGGTCCTAAATTCTGCTACCCCGTACCTCCCTAAATTATAAACACTTTGCTGTTCCTAAATTCTTGCTACTTGGTGTTTCTCAAAATTCTAAAATTTTTACTGACCCTAAATTTTGACACCCAGTGTAGCCACACGAGTTGCATCTACTCTGGTGCTGGCCTTGTGGGGGATTAATGTTTTTCTATCTGACCTAAACAATTAAGTGAGGTCAAAATGCTATCATGTCTCCCTGTCATTATACTGATCTAAAATCTGATTCCGCAATTGGCTGAAATCCCAATGAATCTGGATCTTTATGTTTTTTGTAAATTTGCTTTCTGACAGTTAATCTTAATTATTTTTTAATAATGTTGTTATAAATGCTGTTTAACATTTGGGAAAAGAAAACTGCCAATAAACATTTTCATTGACTTTTGTGATTGCTATATAAATGTGGATTCATTAAAGAATGAAAGTCTTTTCTATTTCAAAGTAAAAAATGCAAAATTATGATTATTGTTATATCAAATTTATTCACTGTATGAAAGTTTCTCTCAATGTGTGAAGTTTATGCAACATAAATGCTTTTTGGTGACATTCGGAGTTATATAAATTTTATCTGAAATATATGTAAATATTTTCTTTTAATATTTATATATAACGTGAAATTATTATACATAAATTTGTGTTCCTAAATTTTATTGCAGTTCTTCAGTTCCTAGAAATCGAGCTCCATTCCTAGATGTAAGCTTTTTTTTTTCCTTCATTATTTTATTTTTTATGTTACCTGTATATCATTTTGAATTAAACTTTGTATGTTTTCGATGCTATTCCATTATTGTCATAACCTTGGCTGCATTTTCTTTTAATTCCAGTGTCTTTAAAAGTAGGGCAATTGTTAAAAAAACTTTGATAACAATTAAAATTGAATCAATTTATTTAAGCTTGTTATTAATTATTAACCTATTTTAAAGTTTTGTGAGGATCTACAGGAAGCAAAGGCATAAAAGTTCATTGCGACTGAAAAGTGTATAGAATTTCTCACAAATTGAGTATTATTAATTTTATGGTAATATATTCATTATTATTCATATATATTCATTTTATAAAATAGTATAAAATTTAGGAAAGCCAAAATTTTTTTTAAAAACAGTCAAATTTCAAATACGGCTACCTTCAAACCAGTTTTCTTTTCTTGCTGCAGCCTTTTATATATGGGTTTATGCAACATTCTTGAAAAATTGTCTTTGCAGAATATCATGATTACTTGTGCAAATCCTATATTTTGGCAAAATACAATTTTCTTCATAAAGTTATGTCTGTTTCTTGCTTCAGCAGTTCCAAAATTTTCATAATTATATTTTAATGTCTATGTGGAACACAATAAAATTCAAAATATTGCTTCAAGAAGAAAATAGTTCTTTTAATCATGATTAGAAAATAGCTAGTTTTCCAATCGCATTCAAAAGCCGATAATAAAATTAAGACAAAGAGAAAATTATGAGAAGCTAATCTCATAGGAATAACTTAAAACTCACATGCAGTTGAAAATATCTGTGTTTCTATATAAGAACAGGCAAAGCTAATCTCTCCTACTGAAATGGATATTCTTTTTTAAATAAATACCATTTGGTATCATGGAAATAAACTTGAAAAATAATGAATTGGTGATTAAAAACATTAGAGGTTAATGCTTGCCGATATAGTGAGGTAAATCCTTCCTGAGCGCATTAGGAATAAAAAATTTAAAAGACTTTTTTTTTTTTTTATTTATTTAAAAAAAAAGCTTTGTTGGGTACAGATATGTCGAACACGATTTCACATGTATATGTTATCTTAGTTGTCTCCATTTAATTTGCTCAACACTAAAATTTCATTTATGTGCATTAGTGTTCATTCATCAACACTGAACTCTTAATTCATAAGCGTAGATTAGAAATTATCATCAATTTTAAAGGATTTCCGTGGATTGAAAACAAAGCTAAACTAATTATAAAAATTTCAAAAGCAATTGACAGTGAAAAATTTTCAAAGAAAGATCAAAGACAGGGGAAAAAAAAAACAGTGAAAAATTTAATCAGAAAATTATTAATGAAGAATTGAATGTTCTTATAACACCAGCAGGTGGTGAAAGCAGCTATAGTGAAGATGATGATAAAGCATCTTCAACTTACAAAAAATTAAATGAATCATTAGAAAAGGCACATGATCTGTCGAACTTCTAATGAAGACTGACCCAAATGAAGAAAGAAGAGAACACTGAAACTCTGAATTCCTTACCGTGACACTTTTATAGAAGTATGGCACAAGCAAAAATTCCAGCTTTTTAAAAAAGTACCTGTATCATGTGCTTAATAAGTCATTGAATTCTTTCACTTAACCTTTGTTTTGTTTAAAATTTTACATAATTTCTTAATCTGAATTATACCTTTTGAATTTTTTCCATAGAAAGTTAACTTTGTAAGTATAGTTTTGCGATATGCACAATGTGTTAATGGCATTACCCTCGCATTTGGCAAAGGTTTATTGTTTTGATGCCTCTCCAAACTATATAGTTAAATTGAAGGGTGAGAAAAATCATGCCTTCTTTTCGAATTTTCCTGTGATTTTTTTTTTTTTTCAAAAAGTTGCCAAATAGCATAATAAATATGATAACAGAGCTATTAATTACAAATATTGACCCAGCATGGGTTTCTTCATTAAATATAGTTTGCTATTTGCTAACAAAAACAAGGGAAATTTTTTTGTTTGGTTTTATACAGTACTGTTGGCATTTTTGATTCAGAGAATGAACATAGATGACCGTAAATCAATGTAAATATTATCAGGTAACTACTTACCGAAATCTGTCCCAGAACCTTGAGTTTAAAAATTTTTATATTTTCAGCATTGACAGAAAATGTATTCAGATATTGTGTGCTTCATAGTGTCATGTTTTATGCCGATATATATTATTATTATTATTGCTGTTGTTATTAAAATAGGCAGTCGTTTTTGTGGTTGGAGGTGGAAATTACATCGAATACCAAAATTTAAGTGATTACACAAAGGTAAAAATAACTTTTATTTTTCTTCGTATTGTGCATTTTATACTTGTATATGAAATTTTAACTTTTGAAACTTTTTTTTTATTATTTATTAATTTTTTATTTATATCTTGCTCTGATACTTAACAAAAGCTCATTGCCATGTAATTGGATTTTGTTTCAAATCTCCAGTAACTTAAACATAGACTTTTATAACTATAATATCTTTGTATATGAGGGGCACTCAAAATCTGTGATTCCAAAAATCCTTGAGAAATACAAGACCTATAAATTCCATTCTTCTGGATATTATTAGGATGTGCTGAATCATTCTGCATTGCAAATCCCGACGTCCTTTGGCCATTGACTAGAGTTTCTATCTGTGATAATTTATGAAGCCATTCTAGTGGCTGTGTGTTTAGATATGGAGATAAGCAAGAGCTGTAACAAATTGTTTGTGCAGGTGTCATGAAATGCTATTAAAAATTTGTTACCCTTGCAGGAAAAGGAAGTTAAAGCTGTTTTGATTTGCTAATCATTGCTTGATATATTTTTTTTTCATAGATTACTATATCAAATTGGTGAAATCTAAAATTTAATATTAAGTGAAAGAGCAACTGTACTTTGGTGCAGATTTTGAGTAAAATTCTTTAATGGCAAAAATATTCAAAATCAATTTTGCTCCTGAAGAAGAGAATCTGTGTCTGATTATCCTTGAAACTGATTGCACTTTAATCAAAATCTTAGCAAACTAAGTTTTTTTTTTTTTTTTTTTCATATTTTTGGTACAAGTAGAAAAATTTTTTTTTTTTTTTTTTTTTCATAATATGAGTGAACTGTTTTTTAAAAGTGAATGGGTATGAATGTTTGTAGAATAGTAAATATGTTGTGCTTGTAAAATTTATTTTGCCTTTTTAAAAAGTATTTCCTTTATAAATTGCTTATCTGCCTATTAAATAATTTTTTTTAGACTTAATGAATACTAATCTGTGTAATAGTCAGCTCCCATCTGCACTGTGATTTTTAAACAAAAATAAATACATCTATGTTATCCAGCAATGTGATGAAAGAATATTAACCGAACGTTTTGCAATTATTCTTAAACATATATGTATTTTCTAATATAGCTGTATTTTCTAATTAAAAGCACTGCTTCGAAAAGTATATAAATAGTGCTGGTTTATTCATTATTTGTATGCCAGTAAAAAAAAGAAAGAAAGAAAGAAAGAAATAATATTTTTGTCGTTTTCTCACATTTTAACTATGCAACTGATATCTCAACATAAGTTATGGCTATTTAGTTTAATTTTGCTATCCTTTATATTTAAATAAGTATATGTTGCAGTGAGTAATTGAAATGTTTAGAGTGTAAATACTAGTTTATCACTCAAGTTATATTAATAAAAATCATTGTTATACTTTTGTATTTTTAATTTGTTAATATATATATATCCAAGTGTTTACTTGTCTATTCAAAATGTCTACTGACCAGAAAGTGGTTTCACTGGAAATCTTAAAAACAACTTTTCTGTTTGAGTAGCAACATCTGGGGATCTTTAGAATTCAGCAGCAAGGACTTTTGGTGTGGTGAAGCTAATAAAAAAAATATTAAATTTCTTGATGATAATTTAAAAACTGTTTTTAATTATTATAAAAGCATATTGTAATTTTATTCTTTGTTTTGTATAAGTTTGCTTTGAATCATTTCAGTTTTGTGAAAAGCCTACATTAATATCCAAAGAGGTTTGAAGAGAATTTTCTTTTTTATGAAAAAAAGATGCAAAAGCAGTGTTCAGACATTTTTAAAAGCTGATTGAGAAATAATTTCAGTGCTGAAAAGCACACAAGTTAAAGCAATTTTAAGTTTAAAGCACTTTTTAAAAAGGTTTTGAGTGGCTGAAAATAAGATCTGTGTATCTGAATAAAAAGAAGCAAGGGCAAAGATGTTGTATTTTAACCTGAATGAGCTGCACCAGGCAGGAAACCTCAATGTTATTCATTGAGCAAACAGACACAGAAGTTACAGATGTTAAACAAGATGTTAATTATTGACCCTCTTAAATAAATATAATTAAATATGTAAAAAGAGAAGTTTGTTGTTGCATTCTTATTGCACAGAAGCAGGAAAAACATGTTTTAGAAATTTTCAACTTAGTAACAAAATTTGCTAAAAATTGGAAGAATTGATTTTCCTTTCCTCTGAGATATTTTTATTCTGAAAACATTCTTTGATATTACATTTTAATGCTATTTTATGCCACCCAAGCGGTATAGTGGTTAGCATTGCTTAGTGCCGTGCCGAAGGGGTCGGGTTCGAATCCCGGAGAAGGCATGGATGTTTGTAAATGTATAGTGTCGTTGCGGCATGGCGGCACTCTAAGTATGTGGCGAAGCCGAAAGTCCTCTCATGTGGTTTGGTGGAAGGGGAGAGAGATGGGAGACCCTCGACCTGTCTTCCCGGGGTGCTCTGCATCAAAATTGGGGGCAGAACTGAGCCAAAATCGCACTGTCACCTGTTAGGTGCTCAAGGCTGTTGCCGACAACAGGCGTAATCTTGCGCTCCTTGACATGAGAATTTCGTTGGCTTGGGCTGACTTGTCAGACAAGTGAGCATGAGTAACAACAACAATGTTGTTTTATATATTTTATTTTATATTCCTTGAGGTTTGACTTGAATTAGTAATCAAGATAACAAATTCTGAAACACAGTATAAATAAAATGTGTGTTAAAGCATTTTATATGTTTTCAGGGAAAGTCAAATCCATCAACAAAAAGAATAATTTATGGCTGTACAGACCTTGTAAATGCTGATCAATTCTTAAAACAAGTAAGTTATTGCAGTTTCTAAATATAACTATATAGTTGCATTATTTATTTCAAATCATAATGATTGATTATTTCATTATAATGTAGTTCAGCATTCTTCAATACAGTTTTTCTGTTTTGTTTTTATGTGTGTGTTTTAATGAGAAATGAATGTCTTGATATTCCAGAATTCTGCTTGATGAAAATGCCAATTCATTTTTAAAAAAATTTTAAAGATCTTTGATCTTTTAAATATTATTAATTCTATTGTAAGATATAGATGTAAGGACAACTGTATATGTCAAATCTGCAGAACATTTATTTAGGAGAAAATAATGGTTTATTATTTTTAATTTAGTCTGACTGTTTCAAACACTGGTTTATTACAAAATTTTTATTAGAATGCATATATTTTTAAACTTCCATTATTACTTAGTAATACTTAATCTTCAAAAAATAGTGATTTGGGATTTTTGCATTTTCAAATTCGTTACACTTTTAGCTTTCCAAAAATGCCATACTTTAATCTCTATGAAAATTAGAACTGTAAAAAACCTAGTTTTATTTTATCATCGAATGCTTTGATAAATGAGCATTTTTACATAAAAACGCATTTTTCTCGTATAAATTACTCTAAAATTCAAGGTGTTTCAAAAGCTCATTTCAATATAATCAGGTAGATGTACTTTAATTACACAAAAAATTTCAAGAGTGTATCTACGGCAGATTTTGAGAAAAGGTACGTCAAAAATGGCCAATTTAACATTGTCGGTATAGGAGGTTCCAACACCCTTTAATCTGAAAGGAAATTAGGATAGTGATTTGTGAATACTGTAATATTTTATATTCTTAATTAAAATTAAATTATGATTTCCTTTGAAGTGACTACTAGGTAAATAAGACTATTCATAAAATAGATTTGAACTGTGGTACTCTTGAGAGTATTAGTTCAATTGTTAAGTAAGTCGAGGAATATTTTCATGCACACAATGTTATGATTTTCAAATGATGTAATTTACACTTTAAAAAATCATATTGTGTATTCTTTAATAATTAGAAACTTTATCATTTTTATTGGTGAAAGTTATAGAGAATAAACTAGAAAACTTATTTTAATGCATGATTTACTTTTAAATATGGAGTGCAATTTTTTGAAAATTGATGCTGGGATAATAACATTCTTATGCCAGTATTTTGAAACTAAATTATCACAGTTTTCTGAAATTAATTTACCTGTTGATGTTAGCTTCCATAACATTCTTTTTCTTTAGGAAGCTTGAAAATATTGACTTCAAACCATTGACTGAAACATTAAAAAACATAAATTTACTTTATGTACATGTCCAATATTTCAGTGTTTTAATGTTGTAAACAGTGGATTAAAAGCACTGTTAAAAACTACTGCATAGTTTTGAAATATAAGTACATTAATTTGTATAAATAAATAGATTGCAGTAATGTATTTATAAAATTGTATGCTGTTACCATATAAAAAATTTCTTATGTTGCTGCAAGAAAGTTTTTTTATTTAATTTATTTTATTTTATTTTTAAGTTCCTAAATATAAAACATAAATTTTATGATTTTATAAATGAAATTGTTATGCGTTGATTTCATTAGTTTTATGGTAAAAGATAACTAAAAAATGTCATTTATTTGTAATTACATAAGAGTTTTATTGTAGATATATAGGTTGAATAAAATATTTAAATGCATTTCAAATCTTATATCTTGTGAATAATAATCAAGTATCATGCATGTAAACAAAGACTATTCAAAATGGTTGTTTTTCATGATATAAAAATATTGACCCCTACAACTTAAATATGGAAATACCCTCCCTTTACAACTCTATCTGAACAATAATTAGTAAAACAAAAGTTTGTAAATGAGTGAATGATAATATTTTATTTTCATGTGTATTATTCCATCTGTTATCTTTTACTTCAGGTTTTTTTTTTTTTTTAATACCTTGCTGATCATCCAAAATGCAGCGTGAAGAAGACAAGAGATATCCACATTCATTTTATTAAGCTACATTTATTTCAAAAATTACACATAGCATCAATGTTAATTGATTTGAAATGCCAATGATGAGAAAGATAAGAAAGCCAGCAATGTGTGTTGCATTGACATTCTTCAATAACCACTTCATCCAAATTGTACATCATCCAAAGATGCACACTGCATCTTTGTATGTGTTGTTAGTGTACCAATAATGTGTATTGCTTGAGTGAAAAAAATCCACGACCACCCCACACCATAACATCAGGTGCAGGACCAATATGACAACAGTTGAGCAGTCGTTCTCTACAATATCTTCAAACTCTAATCCATCCATCATGATGCTGCAGGCAGAAGCTTGATTCATCCAAAAACACGATGCCATGACATTCGGATGTTCATCTGCGCCGTTCAGTGCACCATTGTAAACGCAAACACCTGTGTGTAATAATCTTGTGATAAAAGCAAGATAATAAGCAAAAGCTTGTTATGAAAGCAAACGCTTGTATATAATAAAAGGTAAGTGAAGCAATGGGTGCCTAGCAGACAGTTCATTTTACTGTAAATGATGTTGACTTCTTCGTGCAGACACCGATTATTGCTGTGTTACAGACTGCATTTGTTGTGATGTGGATGCGGCGGTGAGCTGCATCAGTGCCATGTGCATAATATGCCTGTCTTGCTGGAGGGGTGTGATAAGGTGCTTGCAATTGCTGTGTCCACCAGTCATTCCTTCCTACACAAATCCATATTCGCATGACTGTTGCTTCCGATGCAGTGACCAGTTTCCGGAACGGTAATCCGCACTCTCTGTGTGCAGTGATTCTGCTTCAGTCGAACTGAGAAACATGCTTGAAGGATGCTCATGTTTTTCTATGAGGCACAAAAATTCTCACAAGAGATTGTGCATTAAGGAAAGAGGTTGCTCACGTAAAGAATCTTATCAGAAAAGATGGAAAAAAAAACTGTTATTTAAAACATCACTCTTTTCTCCCTTTATATATGGATTGTAAGTAGTGCTGCAGTTGCCTATGATGTGTGTGTGTGCTGAAATCATAATCATTAGCATATTACATCGCGGTATACACATGATGGAAATTTCATCGTGTTTGGATGCTTCCTTCATGGTGTTGCATTTTGGATGGCCATTTGATTATATGTAAAGAAAAAGTGAAAGATTAGTATGTTGTAACACTTCATAAATCTTGCTAAAACTTTAAAAGCTTTGTTCAGTTGCATTTTTATATAATCCATTATGCTACTGTGTTAAATTAATTTTTTTCCTGTGTAAATAATAGAAATTTTTCAATTTTTCTTTTAGCTGCATCAACTTGGAGCAGAATTCAAATGATGTTTCCATGTTGTTGCCTTTTTACATACCTAAATGCCTGATATACCTTATTGAACACTTTCTGTATATAACCTGTATCTACATTTATTCTCAAAGACAGACCGTGTTAAAAAAGGGATTTTGACTTTTCACATATTTTGTACATCATACAGTTCCATTAAAATTTATCTTTCTTAATGCTGCCACTTTTTATATGATGCCTTTTTCAGCAACACATAACACTTTTAAAATTTTGTCATTAAAAACATTTGTTGTTTAGTAATTTCTTCCTATTTATTCTTGTCCTTTCTAAATGACTATTATTATACCAGATTTACTTGCATAGTTTTCTCCCTTGCATATTTCCCCTGTAATTTTTTAGCACAAGTTTCAGAAAATTTTTGAAGTATTCATGTAATTCCCTCTTTCCACAAGGTGTTCATAAAGTGAGCTCCCATATCTTTTAACACATGGAGTGCCATACAAATTTATTAGGAAATTCCCATCAGACCATTCATGCTGCTGAGAAGTGTGCTGGTATTGTGGTACAGCAATGCGAAGCATACTTTTAAGAATGTTAGTCAAAATTAGAAATTTTTTGTATTTTTATGCATTCAGTTCTCTGGGGTTTGGGGGTCCAGTGCAGACAAAAATCTCTTTAGCCTGTAAAGTGAGAATGTCAGTTGAATGAGTTGATTATCATCTCACAAATTGTCAGGATGCAGACAGCTAGCAGCATTGCAACTATTAGTAAAAAACCACAACACAAACTCCAGAAAAAAGATCTAGAAAAGTTTCTACAGTTCAAAGATATTATATATTATGAAGAAAATGTGACACAATTCTTATTTATTTTTATTTTGAACACGTACAATCTCCCTATGCACCACATATGTACAACACAGGACTAAGAAAAGTAAGTTAATTAAAACATTAAATATTACATGCATAAATAAAATGAACAAAAACAGAGAACAATAATTTAGACTTCGCAAAAACAGATAAGCTCGCTGTCCAAGTCACACCAAGTTTTTTCAAATTGTTCTACAAGCATAATCTAGGGCCGTCGAAGGTAGGGCAGGAAGAAATTAAATGTTTCATTTCTTGAGGTACTTTTTTTTTAACCCTCACATGAATTATTGATCTTAGATTGAAATGAAACAAGTAGCTTGAAAATGTACTGTTATCAGATAAAAACTGAGCTATCTTAAAAAATTAATAAAGAAGAAAGACTAGGAATGCAGTCTGTGGTAAATAGAAGAGAAGAACTTTTTGGTGCCCTCACCATTACAAGATGAAATATATTCCTCGTTCCACTTAGATAAAAGCTTCTTATAATAAAAGGATTTTCAATAAGTCTTTGGAATGCTAATATTGATATTGATGGGTAAATTTAAAGCGCCTATAGCTAAGAAATCAGCTATTTCATTTCCAAAGAATTCGTAATAACCATGCACAGAACCAAAACGGATATCAATTTCTCTATTTCTAAGTAAACTAATAGCTAACAGTTTCAGTTAGTAATTTGCCGTTGCTGGTAATACTGTTCAAAAGGTGAAGCTAAGAAAAAGAATCAGAAGAAGTAAGGTACCTTGAGGGTGTTGTCACAGTATCCTTGATCCACTTGAAAATAAGATAAATGCAGGAAAGTTTTGCTTGAAAAACTGTGCATGCGGCACAGTTTGGTAGAGAAGTGGGCAGAAATTTAACTAAACAGGTTGCTACATTTTGGGATACCTGTGAAGAATAACCATTCTGATGTTTACTATATTTCAATAAAATCCAGTAAAACAATGTTTATATATATATATATATATAATGTCTTGTTTTTCACTCTCAATTACCAGTGATACTTGTTGCCTGAATGGGATAGTTTAATGTCAGTCACTAAAGACTGATGCAGCCTGAACACATAGTCATTGTCAGTCACCATTGACTGACGTGGCATCCAATGTGTTAAAATGGGTGAAGTTAATGCTGAGTATAGTTTCTCACAAAATTTTACAAAAGTTAATATTTGGCCATAATGTTAGTTGTAGAATAGAAACATGGAAAAAGATAGGTATGTCATTTCAGAAAAAGTCCAATTTTGTGTCAGAATACCTATGTTAGAACAGTACTATATATAAATCTAATGTATATCTTAAGACATGAAAAACACAAGTTAAATTTAGTCATTCCGCCCAGTAGAACACAAGGTATGGAACTGTCCTTTTTTCTCTCTGTGTGTATGTGCAAGATTTACACGGCACACACACACAAAAAAAAAAGGACAGTTCTATTAGGCCGATTGGCAAAATTCAAATTGTGCTTTTCATGTCTCGAAAGCGTGATTTAGGATATATATTAGATTTATATATAGCATTATTCTAACAGAGGTATTTTGACACAAAACGGGTCTCTGAAATAACATACCAATTTTTTTCCATATTTCCGTTCTACGACTCAAATTATGCCTAAATATTAAATTTTGTAAAATTTGGTGCAAAATTTATAGAGAAATTCAAAAATTTAATTTGGCAATTTTTTTTTTCAGTGTGCACCAAGAATAATTCACTTGCCGAACTTCTTAATACGTGGCAACCTATTTTCCTATCCCTTCCATTGTACTGGCGTGGAAAAAAAGTCACATTTCATTCCTACCTTTATACATTGTGCATGAGCAGAAAAAAATCACATCATTCTTCTTTCAAATAATTTCAGTAAAGTGCGTAAACCACATTAGATATTATTATCGCTTCAACAAAAATGCCAAATTTCAAAATGCACCAATATATAAATTCGCATATATCTTTGAAAATTTTGGATCAAAAGCTCTAATTTTTTGTAAGTATACTTAGTACATCTACTTCCAAGTTGATGGTAAAAATTTTATAGGTTATAATTCAAAATTTGTTTCAAAAAATTTATAAAATTATTTAAAAATACAAATTTTAAAAATAAATCATATAAAATGGGTGAATTTTGTTTGGAGTGAACTTAAATTTCTAACTGTGAAAGAAGCAATCCAGTAAATATAATAGAAAAAAAGATATTAATAAATACATACCAAATTGAATTAAGGAGCTAAAATTTTGAGAGCTAATTTTTTTAAAAACTACTCGTGCGATTTTTACAAAACTTGGCAGTTTGGCATAATTTGAGTCGTAAAATCGAAATATGGAAAAAAATTGCCATTTCAGAAATACGTTCTGTTTTGTGTCAAAATACTATATTAGAACAATGCTATATATAAATTTAATACATATCCTAAGTCGCACCTTCGAGACATGGAAAACGCAATTTGAATTTCATCAATCTGCTCAGTAGAACAGGAGATATAGAACTGTCTTTTCTTTTTTTTTTCTTTTTTTTTTTTTTTTATTGTAAATGAATTTTTTTTTTTTAATGTGTGTATTCTATAAAGTAAATTGTAACTTAATGAAGATCTATTTTGAAAATTTTTATCTGTATGTGATTTTTATAAAAGCGTGTTCTTAAGCATGAAATCTATATTAAATGTATCTTGGTTTTAAAAATGTGCTATGTCTTTTATTTCTCAAATACATGTAGATTTGAAATATATAATAATGAGACAGGCAGTTTTTGAAGCTATTTTGATTTTAAAAAAATTAAAAGTCAGCATTAAAATTCATATTTTGTATTGGCATGAAATGTGAATTTATCTAACTTCTTTTTAATAGCAACTGCTGCTTTTTGAAGGGGTTTCAAAAGAGCAAAGCTGTTTTAAATGAAAAAATGATTTGCAATTCAGCTTACAAAACTTTTATTATAAATTTACATGATGAAATAGTACATAATATGGAAAACATCAGTTATTTTTATATTTCCTATCAATAAAATTATTTTAAAACATTTATACAAAACACTAAAATAAAAAATATTCAACCAAAAGTCATGTTGTGCCAAACGTTAATTAAGCTCTTTGCAATCATTTATTTATATGAGAATTGCAGTCTTCTTGACAATTTTCTGCATCCTATAATTATTTTCGAAGTTTGTCAGAATTTAGAAATGGAGGACATGCCATGATCATACTTGTCTATGGCTATTTTGATAGCATTAAGTGATGAGAAAAAATATCCTTCAAAATCACAATAGAATTTCCCTAATTTAATATAAATATAGCAAGAAACATATATAGAAGTAGAAATACAATCACAAAATTTTAATTAGGAAAAATGTAAGAATTTATTTATGAACTG
This sequence comes from Stegodyphus mimosarum, assembly GCA_000611955.2. NCBI lineage: Eukaryota > Metazoa > Arthropoda > Arachnida > Araneae > Eresidae > Stegodyphus > Stegodyphus mimosarum. Next base: position 136,417 of record KK120226.1, read on the forward strand.
TTCATAACATTTCTACAAATTATTTGACTGATGTGCATACCATTAATCTAAACATGCATGGATGGAGGACATGCAGATACAAAATTTTAAATTAGGCAAAATTATGTATGAATATATGAAATGTATGAATATTTGAAATGAATCGTAGATGTATTTCATACTTTGCTGGTTTGTCATCTGACATTCTATAGAATGCCTAGGTAATGCATGAAATGTTAGTCATTTCATACATTGCCGGCCAGTTTTCAGAATTCTATAAAATGCCTAGGTATTCTGTTTGGATGCCATTCATTAGGAGTCAAATACGACTTTTGAATTAAAAGAGTATGTTAGTTATACTAATTCTACGAGCCACCCATTAAAATAGCCTAAGCTATAAAAGCTCCAACAGAAGAACCTGAGATTAAATAGCCCCAATAAAATGGTTTTCAAAAGTTTTCAGAATTTGAATTTAGGTCATTTTGTCGGCCTTTTTTAAATAAATTTTGGCTATTTCTTCCATACTGTGTAGTCTAGCTATTTTGACCCTTGTAAAAGCTCTAAATAGTCTCTTGTATTACTAAAGGATAATTATGTATTCCTGAAAGCTTTTTTGCAGGGCTATTTTGACACGAACTATTTTTAGTCTTTGGTTTGCTTTCAGATCTGTTAAGGCTTGGACTGTTTTGATGTGGTACTGGTTCCACATGTATATGTAAGTATGTGTGTGTTTAAATTATCAATTAATGTAAGTTTTCTTGGCATGTAAGTTCCAAAATTACACACTAGGTACCTGGGTGTTAAAAATTACTTCTGGAAAAGTGACAATTATGCGGGTTGGTGCTCCACTTGTTTTGCCAATCTTCATAGGCATTACATATAATGTGGCTCCATATATAGGAAGTTCTTCCATGTTGGCTACATTCTCCAAGCCGAATTTTCCGTTTCCAAGAAGGATTCTGTACGACATAAATTCGCGTGAAATCCCCCGATCAAAAGAAAATGTGTCGCAGCCAATGCCGTGAATGTTTCTATTGTCTATTAGCCATTGTGCTGCTTCTGGAGCAAATCCTGGATATCGTATCTTTGTAGTGTTATTTCCGGACATACCAGCGTATGCAGTAAGGTTTCCCCATTTCCGTCCCCAGCCGGATCTGAGAAGTACTATAGTTCCATTTAAATTTTGCTCTGTATTCCTCTCCCAATTGAGGAGGTCATCGATCGTGAGTTCCTCGTCAGGATTCTGATTGGCTCTTTCGGTTATGTCGATAACAGCTGCTGGAACAATTAAATTGGACAGAGGAATTTCATCAACAGTTATGCCGTCCTTGGCGAAATGACGTGGGGCGTCCATATGAGTACCAACATGGATTCCTGATGAGAACTCTTCATATTGTATCCTGAAGTGATATAAATCGCTATATTATTACCTTTATTATCAGAAAAATTTATAGAAAATTAACGCACTTCATTCAGTGGCATAGCTAGACTTGACATCTTCCTTTTCAATGCACACCAAAAGATCAAATGTGTAAACTGCTTGAACGACATACAGGGAAATAAATAACTCTATGTTAATTTTTGAAATAAAATTCTTAATTCCAGAATTTAAAGCTGTAAGGTATTTTAAGCCTTTGCTATGACTTCTTTCGTATTCCTTACCAGAATGCAAATTAGGTTATTTCTGTATTTAAGCTGAGGATTTTAAATGTTTGGATTGGAGCTTCTGGCAGCGTAACTTGCTGTTTCTTACTCTCGTCAGCTCTGTCCATTCGGGCTTTAGCAGCTTGCTAGCCAATGTTCTAAAAACACCCCGGTAAAATTCTGAGTCATCTTAAATAGGTTATTTTATGTGTACTCTCAGCCTATGTTACTTACATTCAAATTTTGACGGGTCATGGCCCCTTTCCCAGACACTTTTATGCAAAGAATTTAGCTACATCGGATCATTCTGTATATGGAGAAAGAGCCAGCCCCGAGCACTACTTATTTAAATGGTCCTTCACAGCTGAACATCATCTAAAACTTCCGAACTCAGAAAGTAATATAAATCCTTATAAGATATGCTATCAAGAACAAACATCGGAGAAAGAAAATCATAAATGTAATGTACTTCCTGTCCTCAAGAGGTACAAAGCTATGCAACGCAACACAAAGTACAGCAACGCAAGGCGGGACCCCTTGTGGGCCTATCTGGGTATCTGTATTTTGATTCTTCCTTGTGGACCCTATTAAGGGAAGTTATCTGGATAATTAGGGCGGCTGGGCAATATTTTAATATATACATACTGTTGCGTTATACGGGTTCGTGGATTTGAGAGTATCCGATGAAAACACGATGCAGAACAATAAAAAGCACAATTTATTTACAAGAATCACTATTTACAGCACAGTTCCAAAATTACCATTAAAAGCGTCGAAAATCTACAATAAATACGCTGAAACAATCAGCAACACAGCTTCAGGCTGTAACTGTAAAGACAGCTTCACGGCAACACTAAACTTATAATAAACACCGTGGAACAATCACCAATACACTGTCAAGCTATACTGTAAAGATAGCTTCACGGCAAAGCACTATCTCGATTGCTTTCCGTTCACAAGACTCTCGCGTAGCAGCTATTCTCACAACTAATCACACTGCTCGCAACACTTCACAATCTTGCAACTCGCTTGCAACTAACTCGCAACTAACTTCGCAACTGACAACTCAGAAACGCAAGGGTTTAAATAGCTTTTCTTAAAGTTCCACACGTTTCGAGAAATATCTCGACAGGAAGTTATTCTAGAAGCTTCCCGATTGGACCATGGGATATCGCCAATTTGGTCGCCAAATGGGCGATAAAGTCGCCAATCTGGCAACCCTGCCATACACTATTTTATGGCAACCCTAGTGCTATGCCGGAAAGCTTACATACAGGCGCAACCGCCGAATTTTTCGTAACAATACGTTAATTTGAATACTCGCATCTAATAAGAATTTCTCCTTACCAATCTGTTCAATCATGTTAAAGAAATATTGTAACATGAAGAAATATCTAACTTACGGAAAGTTGCAGTGGAAGGACAACAGCAGTTGACTCCACGATAAAGCGCTGATGCCTTTGCCAGCTATCGACTATATTAATTCAAATACCCTCGAAATAGCGCAAGTTCCGTCTGTAACATAAACTGTGCCTGTTCTGTTCAGTTTTAAACTGAATTTTAAAAATAAAATAAAATCTGAAATGTTTCAGATATTAAATTACGCCCAAACGGGCGTTTTTTTAACGTTTTATGTGTAATCTTTATTTATTAAATATCATGTTCTTTGCACTTAAACCATAAAATTTTCAACAGCAATATCGCAAAATAATTTTAAAATGAACATATCTTTAGAATTTCCGATATACAGTTCAGCGCGTTAGAGATAAAAAGGTTTCCCTCTTCCGTAGAGTGTTGCCATTGCTCGCTTTAAAATCGTTGAGTTTGTTTATCAAAAGTTCCTTAAAGTATTACAAAATACGAAATAAATATTAAAACAAATTCCAAATTTGGCCTTTCAGATGCCCATATTCGAGCGGAAACGTACGTTATTCAAAATTGGTTGTCTTTGAGTACCGTTGTTTTATCACAATTCGAGAAACATAATACATACTATTAATTTATGCAGATTCTTCATTATTTAATTTCTTTAAATATAATACAGGGCGATAATGTTTCGTGGCAACAGTTTGAAAACTGATACGGACATTTACAGTGAATCAACGCAATAGTCCTTCTGTTCTAACGAAATACTAGTTGTTCTAACTAAAAAAAAGTTCTTTTAAGTACTTGTCATTTGTTTAATACTAAGCGATATCCAGTAGGATCTTCAGGACTTTTAACTGTGGCTTCCATTTAAAGTAGGACCCTACGAAGTGCTCTTTTGCTTGTTTTTTAATCAGCAGAATCGTCGGTGACAGTTGCTCTTCTCCGAACAAAATACCAAATGAACATTTTTAGGCTTTTGAACAGATTTGTAGGTAGAGAAAACTTCTTTCACAACAAGTGACACTTGCTATACCAGATTTTATCTTATAAATTGTATTGACTCAGCCATCAACTTTACCTTGAGAACTGAATCTGTCAATGCCTTTGCCTTCCTTGATATTCTTATAATCCGCAGTGAATATGATTTTAACACTTCTGTTTACCGTAAACTCTTTTCTTCCCCCCCCCTTCGCAGGATAAGTTGTGTCAGCCGGCAAAGCAAAAAAAAAAAAAAATGGCTTTTTGTAACTACGTATTTCGCGCTATCAAAGTTTATTTCTCAGAATCCTTGCTTGCTAATGAATTCAATTACTTGAAATCATTTACTGTTGACCGAGGAATTTCTCCCGCGGTCGTTGATAAATCCTTTAAAAAAATTGCATCTTGCTATCAAAGAAGAAATTCCACATATAAATAACATTAATAACTTTGCTATGCTTCCATTTCATTTTGTTTCAATTAAAAAATTGCACGAAGTTTATAGAAGTTCAATTTTTAAGTCATTTTCTCAGCTATCCATAAAATTCGTGTTTCGATTCTTAAAGATACCACTTCTAAGTTCAATTGGAGAATTTATAACAAATCTTGTTAGTGTGGTTTGAGATACATTGGCCAAATTAAAAGAACTTTAAGAAATACGCATCAAGAAACACGAATCTTGCGTTCGAAAAGGCAAAATTAACAAGTATTCCACAGCTAATCATAGTTGGAAATTTAATCACGATTTTGACTTTCGGTCAGCAAAAATTATCCATAAGGCGAATTAGTTTTTTTTTAAGCTTTTCCCATCCATAAAGCTTTGTCATGTTTATTTAATGGCTTTAATTCTAATTCAGTCCATCTTGTCATCATCAGCGACCGGGGTGGACCGCCTGGGCCTCTGATCAGAGGAGGGGGGGGGGCGCTCAGAACATTCAGTCTTTAAGTATACTGTTGCGGTAAGATAGCTTCTCCGCAAAATAGATTTAGGTTTGCCAAAGTTGGTAGGGTTGTCAGATTTGGCCCGAAATCGCTCATTTAGCGACAAAATTCGCGATATACCAAAGACGGAGCGAGAACATTCTAGAACGAATTCTTACCAGTTTTCCCGATAATATTCTCGAAGAGAAGTCAAAAGCTATACATACCCTGCCTGTAAGCGGAGTAGCAGTGGATCGGAAATCAGTAGCAGAGTATGTCGAGTTCAGCAATCGTGTCTTGAGTTCAGAGATTAGCTCGAGAGCGATCGACTGAGTCGGAAGCTGTACTTTGGTGCTTTGCCGTGAAGCTGTCTACAGCATTATAGCCCGATCGCCTGAAGGCTGTGTTGCTGATTGTTTCAGCGTGTTTATCGTAGTTTTTTTACGACTACAACGCATCTTTGGAACTTTCCTGTGTAAGACTGACGAATAAATTGTGTTTTGATTCTTCTTCAAATGTTATCGTCAGTCACTCCAAATCCACGAGCCCGTAGAAGGCAGCAATATATATCTATATGTATGCATGTAAAAAATGCTCTGCATTCAAAATATTAAAGTTTATTGTGGAAATTGATTTCAAAGAACCAATCCCTAACTACTTATATTTGACACTAAAGACTTTCTTGACAGAGTGTGTTTTAGTTGCTTCTTGCGAGAAATGCTTTTCAAAACTGAAATTGATAAAAAGCTATCATCGATCGGCAGTGAGCCAAGTAAGTAAGACTTAACGGTTTTGCAGTCCTTTCAATGAAAATCTAATAGCTAAAAAAATTTTGATAAAGAGTTGAAAGAAGAAGAATCAAGAAAAAATTTTCAGAAGTCAAAGGTCTCAAAAAGCGATTTTAGCTTTTATATTGACAGGAAAGTTTAGTTTTCTTTTTAGTCCAAAGGGGCTTCCTCCCTGAAGGACTATTGTTTTCGTTTTGCGATTTTACGTCGAATCACTAAAAGCGTTGCATCACTTTTCAAACTGTTCCCACCAAATATTGCAGCTCTGTATTATATTTAAAGAGATTAAATAATGAAGAATCTGCATAAATGTATGTATATTTCTATAAATGTGATAAAACAACGGTACCTAAAGCCATCCAATTTTGAATAACGTACGTTTCCACCCGAATAGGCGGAAACCCAAATTTGGAATTTTTTTTATTATCTATTTCATATTTTGTAAAACTTTAACGAATTTTTGATGAACAAACTCGAGGATTTCAAAGCGAGCGATGGCAACGTTGAGCAGAAAAAACATTTTTATCTCCAGCACGTGAGCCTGTGTATAAGAAAGTCTAAAGATAAGCTCAGTTTAAAATTATTTTGCGATATTGTTCTTTAACTGAATTTTATGGTTTAAGTGCGAAGAACATGATATTTAATAAATAAAGTTAACATACAAAATGTTAAAAAAACGCCCCTATGGTTGTAATTTAAAAAGTGAAACCTTCCAGATTTATATATATATATATATAAATCTGAAAGGTTTCACTTTTCCAGATTACTTTAACAATTTAATTTTAATTAACTAAATACTCATCACATATTTGTGTTGACATTTTGTATGGTGATGATTCGAATAGGGAAGGTTTCCGCTCCGAGTGTCGATAACTCTGCCCGTTTGAGTTTATAAGATGGCTGAATAGTGCTAGTTTGACTTGGAGCCAAATCCCAAATAGCAGGCTAACTGCCTTATGTTGTTTACCTCAAACTCGGATTACACATTTTTTTGTTGAGCCTTTTGTGGAAAGAAATGCCCCTACCTCCATATCAAAGGCTTTTCCAGGAAGTGCAATAATTTATGACAGTGGATAAATTTTTCGTTCCAACGCTAGTGTCTTTCCACGGAAGAGTACCTGCATACTTTTTGGAACAATGTTATCAAACACAGGGAACAAAATTTGTCTCTTTGTTTTCAGGACTCACAAATTATTTTCCCCTGTGACATTCTGCTTGACAGCTAGAATTATATAGGCATGATATCGTGATCAGAAAGAGTTGGGCTTTTATTTCTTTGTTTTAATACCTACGCAAAACAAATAAGACGAGATCCCGTACTTTATTATTTAATTAATTACGATCTGTTTAATAATTTATTAAATTTTAATTTACTACTTTACATTTTATTAAATTTAGTTCTTTATTGTTTTTTAGTTTAATTATTAATTATTAGTCCAAAGAGGCTTTGTCCCTGAAGGACTATTGTTTTCGTTTTGGCATTTTGCGTTGATTCACTGTAAATGTCCGATTCACTTTTCAAATTGTTGCTACCAAATATTATCACCCTGTATTATATTTAAAGAAATTAAATAATGAAGAATCTGCATAAATGTATGTATCATTGTGATAAAACAACGGTACCTAGAGCCATCCAATTTTAAATAATGTACGTTTCCACCCAAATATCTGGAAAACCAAATTTGGAATTTATTTTATTATCTATTTCATATCTTGTAAAACTTTAATAAATTTTTGATGAACAAACTCAACGATTTAAAAGCGAGCAATGGCAACATTCTACGGGGGGGAGGGAACTTAAAGGTTTCAAATTGTAAATTACATCCAAA
>KK120226.1:143956-154015 GCA_000611955.2 Stegodyphus mimosarum
TAACGTTTTGTGTGTTACATTTATTTATTAAATATCATGTTCTGTGCACTAAACCATAAAATTCAATTCAACAGCATTATCGCAAAATAATTTTAAAATGAGCATATCTTTAGAATTTCCGATACACAGTTCCGCGCGCTTTAGATAAAAAGTTCCCCCCCCCGTTTGGTGTTGCCATTGCTCGCTTTTAAATCGTTGAGTTTGTTCATCAAAAACTCGTAAAAGTTTTACAAAATATGAAATAGATAATAAAACAAATTCCAAATTGGGGCTTCCAGATGCGCCTATTCGGGTGGAAACGTACGTTATTCAAAATTTGATGGCTCTAGTAGTACCGTTGTTTTATCACATTTGGAGAAATGTACATACATTTATGCAGATTCTTCGTTATTTAATTTATTTATATATAATACAGGAGGATAAGATTTGGTGGCAACAATTTGAAAAGTGATACAGCCTAATAGTGAATCAATGCAAAACGAAAACAATAGTCCTTCAGGAACAAGCTCCTTTGGACTTAAAAAAAAACATTTTATCTCCAGCGCCCAGAACTGTGTATCGAAATTCTAAAGATATGCTCATTTTTATATAATTTTGTGATGCTGCTGTTGAACTGGGTGGGGAGGGGAGGTACTATTTTATTAGTTATTTTATTTATTCATTTGATTTTGGTGCTTTTTCCTGGTGGTCTTCCATAGGGGGTTCTAATTTTAAAATTCAAGCGCTAACTTATTTTAACTTGAAAAATTCCGGTCTATCAGATCACACCCATCTAGCTACGCCACTGACTTTACTGAAGGAAATATGTTAACAAAAATGTTACAAATACAATGCAATTGATAATGTTAAACTACAGTAACCTATCCGTTTCCGAAGCTAATTTTATAATTATTTTTCAACCAATATTTTCAGGTTTAACACTTGCGAACAGATACTTTATTTAATTTATTGTCTATACTATTAATTATCTTTACTTATATTTAAAACGTAAATATAATGAATTTATATCATTTCTTTCGCAAATTCATTAAAAGATAGAGATAGGGTTACCAATTCCTTCCTTGCTACAAGTTTACAATATTAATATATTTTTCGATCAATGGAATGATATAATGCTGGATGAATTACCCGTGCAAATATTCGGCTATTGACCCACGGAATATGATTAATCCCCTTTAAAATATCATTGAACACCCAAAGGGTCAATAGGATCCCATTGAGAACGTCTGAGCTAGACGATCTAAGTTTATAAAGTATTTCTCCCGCCTTCGTGGTAGCACGCACGACGCCTATTCGAGAGGTCCGAGATTCTAGTCCCGGCGAGGGTATTGCTCATTTTTCAATATTTCCGCTTCTAAATAACCTAATGTCTTTACACTGGCCCCCGAACTAAAAAGTGGCGAATCTCCCTTTAAAAGGAGGAGTATGTAAGGTATTTCTCCCGCCTTCTTCGCATGCCTTCGTGGTGTAGTGGTCAGCACGCTGGGCGCGTATTCCAGAGGTCTGTGGTTCGAGTCCCGGCGAGGGCATTGCTCATTTTTCACGTCTCCTGCTTCCAAATAAACGTGATGTGTCTACAAGTTGAGGTTGAGAACAAAAATTGACTTCTGATGTATAAAATAACATCTGTTAGGAATTATTTTACAAAAAAATCTGGACTCTTATTGAAATGTTGATTTCATATTCAAAATCAACATTAACAAATTCATAAAAATGCATAATTGTTTTCTCTCATAAATCTATTTATTACACTGGAGAACACCATTTTCGCTTTCTGAGACCTGTAACTTGTTTTTAACTAATTTGACTTCTGTGTCCAAAAATAACCTCAGTTTTCGTGTGTCTTGTCAACTTTTCAAGCTTCAGGGTACATAAAATTTGTCTCAAAAATCATACAAAATATGCATCTAAAGAAAAGGAAAGGGAAAACTTACCAAATATAATGTTAACAAAGAAATTCATACAAAGGCTATACATATCGTATATTACGGCGTATAACACGCACCGGTATATAACGCCATCTATATTTTTAAACTAGATTTTTTAAATTTAGTCCGTATAACGCGCACCCTTTCGTTTACGAAGGAACCTGAAAGATACATGCTTATTTTTTTAAGTCATTCCATTCGAAGATTTTTCTTAGTGTTTGGAACAATGGTATACTGAATTGACAAGCGATAAGGGCAACAATAATTTGGGTGGGGGGAATAAATAATTCTGCAAAGGATGGGTTGTATTCCATACAAGTGTGTGCCGAAGAATGTTTTTGGAGGATTTCGAATACATGGGGACATAACTTGGGATAAGAATACGCTTCTGACATGAATAAATTCCAGGAAGAGGTCAGATGTTTTCTCTTTCCGCAGTCATTTTGAAGCATTTGCTTTAGTAGAAAGATAATTGATGCAGTGTTCTATTTAATATTAAATTTGGCTCCTTGCCAAACGAAACAAACACAGTGCTGATTTCAAATGCAAAGTTATTCAATTTACGAATTGCAATGAAAATCGTGTTGCAGCGAGAATGGATGATGTTGGTGAAAGGTCTATAAGTGAATGGAAGTAAAATGAAATCACAATAATTAAGATGTCAAGTTGCTTTGTGTAAAGAAGTAATGAATTTGTCTATCCTAGAAGAAAGTATCACGAACTGGATCCGGAAGAGATTAATTGTAACAAGAAACAGCGTACGTTTATTTATCTTAAAGTGGGCAAAAAAGCTTTCGCTAATGAGGATGAAAACGTTAAAGTAACTTCGAGTTGGTATAATCGATTATACTAACACGAATTATTTAGGTTTTCTACTCGTAAAAACTAAAGATTCGAAAAGGCTTCCGAAGGATTTGGACATGAAACTCGTAAGTTGCCAGAAGTATGTTACTGACCTACGAAGGCAAAAATTATTTGCTGTCATATACTGGAAATATGGATGAAAGTAATAATAGATATGGCAGGAAATAAAACAACTGATGTGAACAGAATAAATATGGTTCACATAAAAACAAAAGGTCACGAAAAGTCTTACCTCATCGTAGTACTTTCCTACCTAGGGAAAAGTATAAAATTAAAGCCTATGTTTGTTTTTAAAAGAAAGACGATGCCGAAATGTGATTTCCCAAATGGTATGTACGAGAAAGGATGAAGGGACAAAAACGGTGCGAAACTGTGGATAAGAAATGTTTGGCAAAAACGTCCAGTTGTCTTAAAAATTCCAAAAATTCTTTTAGTTTGGGACATGTTCAGATTCCATCTAACGTATAATACGAAGAAATTGTTTAAAGAGTTGTAAGGTTTATTCTAATTTTATGACAGTTTCTTTAAGTTTATGCACCTTTCCTGTCTCTCTCAGATTACAATTTCCTACCAGAATGTATTTTTAGAAATACGGTTAATGCAGATGAGTAAGAGTAGTATTAAAGTCGATGTTTCACTGACTTCGTTAGAGAGCCCGAGTTCCTGACTAGCGCGCGTTTGTCTTTAGCTACGCTCGGCCGTACTTTAGGCCCTTGATTAGCTTCGCCGACTTAATCGAGATTTAACCGAGATAATCGAGATGTTAAAGATAACACACAAATTCAATAAATAAAGGTAACACACAAAACGCTAAAAAGCGGCCCTTTGGGCGTAATATAAAATCTGAGTGCTTCCAGATTTCATTTTATCTTTTTATTTTTTAATTTTTTTTTCCATTACACTCAGAAAAGTTTATGCTCAGAATTTTATGAATTATTAAAATAAGTAATCATCTTATGATCACATTGTAATGTCAACAATTAATGATCATATAATCAAATAAATTATTGTCTTTTAACGTTATAATAATTTTAAAAAAACCACTGCCTGAAAATGCTCAAAAATTTTTTAAAATATATCACATCTTGTTTAATTTTGCCTTAGATATTTCAAAGCATCATGTACTATCAATCTTGTACGCAAAAGTAAATTCATGAATTTTGTGTTTAAGAGTTTTTATTGTTTTACCAAAGTAAAACTGTTATTAATCGTGACGTCACAATCCAGTGTCCTGGCTTTCTTCTGTAAAAAGGTGTTGACTGTACTCTCCGATTTCGCGGGAAAAGGAAGAATTTTGAAAAACGCGGAAATAGAACTAATTCTCCAGGTTCGAGTGTCGGTGAGGGCCTTGCTCATTTTACATGAACTCCTGCTTCAAAATAGGCTAATGAGTCTGAAAGCTAAAAATGGTAATGATCATCAGCTTTTACTGATTCATGTGCCTCAACAATTTGTAGAACCCTGCGTGAAAATTAGTTAGCGAGAGGTAAATGGACTAATAACATATTGTGACTTTAGATGAAACTAGAGTTTACCCAAATTACTGCAACAACAAAAAAGTCTGTTTATAATCGAATAACAAAGAAGGAAAAATGTATAAACCTAGTTCCGTCAATTCAAAGAGAGCTTCAGAGAGGCGTTTATGGTTGTCGCAAGACTCCCTTACAATTGGAAATTAAAAATAAGTAGAGTGGAAGAAAATATTAAACCCAATTTGCTATCAAGAAATAGCTTTTATGTCCAATATTTACAGAAGAAACTCCACTTCTTTATCCCAATGGACTTTCGAAGAGAGAAACTTCACCGAGATGAAGCAAGTAACCATTCTTCGAAAAGTACCACAGCATTCTTTGAAAAAAATGAAGATTGATAGAAGTTTTGTATATAGTATACTTTATCTCCTGCTAAACAGCGAGAGATAAATGGAGAAAATATTAAACTCAACTCAATGTATTATCAAGAGAAAGTTTTACGTCTGTTATTTAGAGAAGAAATTCTATTTCTTTACCCTAATGAGTTTCAAAGAGGGTTCTTTGAAACAAAGCAACAAATCGTATTTCCAAAGTCCCCTTTCATTCCTTCAACAAAGGAAGATTGATACAGGTATTACATGTATACCTTTCCAACGTATTCTCGCAAAGTGCCCTGATATTTCAGTTTTTTACTATTGTGCCTTTGGTTTCTTGAAAAGATCTCTTTCTAAGCGCAAACCCATCACGATTGATGGACTCTGCGAAGAAGAAATGAAGATCAATATCCCTAGAAATTTTACGAAAAGCCCTTCTATCATAGAAATCACGATGCACAGAAAAGGCCATCAGATCGTGAGATCGAAGATTTAACCCTTAACTACAGATGTTCATTTTCTGTTAGGTAAATACAGAGGAGGGCCTCTCAAACCGCGCTCTATTTATGCGTTTTAAAAATATAAAATTTTAAAATAATGTACTCTTGTTATTATATAAGTATTAATACAATTTCCGTGTTATATGTAAGTAATTATTTCTTTTTAGAACTTTAATATTAATGCATTAAAAATTAATTTTTAAATCCCATACGAAAAAGCACGGAACACTTAATCAAATAAATAATATAAACACTACTTACTTGCAAATGCATACAAACTAAACTATTTAATAAATTTTTCATCTACAGAATCTCGATTATATAAAATAATGCCAAAAAAAGGATACTATAAAAAGAATATTAAAAACTTTCACAAAGAAAGCACATTATTTTAAGCATTATTCACACTATTTATTCACATTATTTTAAGCATTTTTCACTTATTCACATTATTTTAAGCATTATTCACATTATTTTAAGCATTTTTCACTTATTCACATTATTTTAAGCATTTTCAACACATTTTTTGCAAATTTTCTTGGCACATTCATTACATATGGGATTCTTGCAGCTAAAACATAGATGGGCAGTTTTTCTTCTCAGTCTAGAAGAACAAAGAGAGCATGTTTTACACTTTTTAAGGGTATCAGTTACATCCGGGTTAGAATAGATTCTGTTGGAAACTCCTATCACTCTCTGAATGCACATTTTTATTTCTATGTTTACAGTTGGCTTTTGAAGCCTTCAATCCATATGTGGTTCCATTAATTCTGATGATAACTCCATCAAAAAATCACATTTTTCCAATTTGGCATTATCTCTTATCAGGCCAGCTGTTGAAATGACTCAAGTAGTAATAAAGCCTCCCCCCATCCTCATACGAGAAAAAAGTAACGTAAACGCAGAGGTGAGGTCTATATGACCGCGGCTCAATTTAAAAATTATTTTTAAAAAAAACTAATGGATAGAGTTTAATAAAAATTAAGGAATAATTATATTTTATGTCAACTTGAAAGTACTGAAAAGGAGAAGAATAGCATATAACTTATAAGCAGTTTCTCAGCTCTAGAATATTTGTGCGGTCATATAGACTCCACCTCTGTGTTTAAGGGTTAAAAAAATTTTCTTAATATTTTAAACTGTAGAGATCCTCATTTTTTATCTGAAAACTAAATGCTGAGGAACCTAGAGAACAGCTACGCGAATAATCGCTTAAATTCAGAAACACAGACATAAGCTCAACAAGGGTCAATTACCCTTTATAGCTCATAAAAAAAAGATTCACAGATGGCCCCTTTCTCAAAGCGTACAACAAAGCCTCCACTTGGGCTTAAAATCAAAAGTGTAAGAAGTAAGAACTTAACTAATGACTAACTAAAGAGATTTAGCCGAAGCTAATACAATTCTAAACTAGTTGATCCGTAATATTAAATTAGCTAGCGAAGCTATCAAGGGCACGTAATACGACCGAGCGTAGTAACAGCTGAGAGAGACGTAGCCAAAAGGCAACCGCGCGCTATTCAGAAATTTTCATTCTCTCTACCACAGTCAGTGAAACTTCGACTTAAATAATACTACCTACTACTCATCTGCATTTAACGCGATTCTAAAAACTCCTTCTGGTAAGGAATTGTAAGCTGAAATTAGGAGAGATAAGAAAGGAGCTTAAAAATAGCTGTTGTAAATTTAGAATAAACCTTACAAACTTTTATTAAATGACCTCGAAATCGTTCGAAAAGTCTGTAAACATCCTTTGTATTATATGTTATTTTTTACGTTTTCGTTGCACCAAAAATCTCACGTTCTTTGCATCGTTCGATGTTCAAAAATCTCACGTGGTTCGCTTTAGCCTATCCTTCGCATATTAACTTTACTGAAAGACCAATTTCTAACAGTGTTTCCTTCTTTTTATTCCTTACGCGAAGTAAAAAGGAAGTATTGTAATCGCGAAAAATTTCGGATACCGTATTTCAACGAAAATATCTATTTTGACCGCTATCGGATGCAATTTAGTGATGTTTTTGAGTGACATCCTTACGTAAGAACAGAATAAAGGACTCTTTTTCCTCAAAAATATTATAAAACTGATTTAAAATGCATTCTGAAGAGAATTTTTCGTGACGTCTGTGCGTACGTACGTGCGTATGTATGCATGTATCTCGCACAACTCAAAAACGAGTAGCCTCAGAACGTTGAAATTTTGTATATGGGACTGCTATAACATGTAGATGCGCACCTCCTATTTTGGTTGCAATCGGCCGCACCAAAAGTATATAAATTTATGTATATATATATATATATATCCACTCTGTTACTCGGCTCCGTGAGCTCAGTTTTTTATTCTTATATCTTGATAAATTGTGCATTTTTTGCTTTAAAAGTCATTGAATTATGTTGTTCATATCTTCCGGTTATGGTTTTTATGCCTTTAGTAACTCTGCATGGAAGATTTGTAGAATTATCAACAATTTAAAAGTTGTTCAAGGGCGGTTAAAATTCAACATTTTTCTCATGGCGGACATATAGGTTTACATTTGAAACTTAGCAGAATATTGGGTGTGTTGCCAGTTTAGAGAAACTAAGCTTGGCAACAAGAAAGAAAACGCCTTCTTTTATTATTGGGAATTAAATCATGTTTAATACATTCCGGAATTTGTTCGAGGAAATGAGTGTTTAAGATTTACTTCGTAATTTTTAATATAGATACTTTGAGTTTTTATGTATTTTTGTCCTTGTCGCGAAGTCAAAAGTAATTGAATGAGAAATACTGAATCGTCTGCGAAAAAAAATTTTTTTTTTAATTTCTTTTACACATCATGTTAGATTTATTATAGTATTTGAATAGAACATCTGGGAACGATTAGGTAATTCTCCAGATGCTATACATAATTTTTGTGCTTTCCGATAAGTTATAAAATGAATGGGACGTAACGCTGTTAAGAGAAGCTAGCGCCAGAGTGTCGCTCTGGTAAACAAATATAGTGAATTTTAAAGAGTGCATTTATTCTGTTGTGGTTTATGCGCTATCGTTGAAGTAGATTTACTTCAATCCAATAAGTTGAAATGAAATACAAAATGCGTATAATTTAATGTTCCGTACAAGAAAGTCATGTGGTCAAAACAGATTTTCTTATTTTGTTAGGTGGTCGCACTATACTGTACTGGTTATGTTAGGAATTCTTTTAATAAGGTCTTATGAAAATGGAATATATTGTGGCAAAAAAGACTTAGTTTATAATGGCTGGTCTTTTAGATTGAAATATACATATAAAAGTTAAAATATTAATTAAGTTTGCCAATCTAACGACTTGCAATGGAAGTATTCTAATAAGTATAGACGTGAACGTCGTTAACCGGAGAGTAGGGTGCACAAGAGATGAAATAAAATTGTGGCACAGAAAAATAAAGTGAATTGATTTAAATGTCTGTAAGAATTAAGGGCCATTCTGACGATCTACGTGTAAAAATGAACATGATCGTAAGGTATAAAATGGGATTAAAAGGTCCTCTAAAATAACACAAAATGAACTAAAACCAAAATATTTATGCAACCTTGTTTTTCTACATAATCATATCCCACTAAAATAAATCATAATAAAAATGTGTTATGCAGTTGAAAGCACGGATTTTACGTTCTCTTACTTATAGAAAGGTGTGTAAAAACACATACCATACCAAAAATGAAATGGGGCGATATTTCCTAATCGGATTCATTTGGGAATAAAATTACAGAATTCTCCCCAAGGGTCAAATGGGAACTTATAAGATCTGTCTCTGCTACTCCACATAAACTAATTCTAGATCCTACAGTGAACGTGGCGAATTCTCGTACAGGAGTAAATAAATTACCAGCACAGAATAACAGTGAAAAGTAACCCTTTATTATTCAATTTCAAAATTTAACAGAAAGGCACGATCTTCGTGCGTTACACAAACACCGTCAACTTGCAGTGAAAACTTAAATGTAGAATATAATTCAAGTCGAATCTAAAATAAAATAGTGCTGGATTAGCACGTTAAATTACACCTAACAGGTTGAAACAGCGTGATGATAATCCAAAATGGCTAAGAAGCTTACTAGCGTAACAGCGAGATAGCAACGAAACGTGCGCTGGCTATCGAAAACATACTGAATAAACTCAGAGATTCACCTGTTTAAACATTCACTTCACTTAATTTTAAATTCCCATCCTGGCGAAAAAATACTAGGGGAAGTTGAGAGGTTCATGAGAGGTATCAAACTTAAAATAAATTTGTTATGCAAAATAAAGGAAACTCTACAAACTAATGATTAGAATAGTTAATATTTAAATTTAATAAAATGTGAAGAGATAAATAAAAATGTAATAAGTTATTAAATAAATGGTAAAAAATAATATAGTAAAATAGAGTATTGAACCTTGACTTATTTGAGGTTTCGGCTGGAATTATAATTTCACCTAAAAAAAATAAGAAATATTTCAACCGGTCACCGGTTTCATTTAAACTCTAAATAGTATAATGAGCAAGTTCAAAGGATGACAGAAATAATCCGTAGTGGTTTATCCACTACTAAGCAACTGGTCAGACTGACGGAGTACATTGGTGAAGCCCTTCATACAAAACACAGTGTCGCCTTACTCATGCTAGACGTGGCGAAAGCTTTCGACCGCGTCTGGCATGAGGGGCTAATATACAAATTAGTACAACTTGATTTTAATAGAGAAATTATAAGGATTATATACTCATTTATCAAGGACAGAAATTTTTATGTTTCAATTGGTTCAGACAGCTCGGATTGTATGAGACTGGGTGCAGGGGTCCCCCAGGGATCAATTCTGGGCCCGGTTCTCTATACATTCTACGTTTCAGATTTTCCCAGGGATAGATTCACGAGACAACAATATCTGGGATGTTACGCGGATGATACCGCCATTGCTAC
>KK120226.1:169225-180170 GCA_000611955.2 Stegodyphus mimosarum
GCGCAAGTCTTGGGCTTATTAATTTACTTTTAATTACTTTCATTATGAATATATATATATATATATATACTTTTGAAGCGGCTGATTGCAGCCAAAAAGAAAGGTGCACAACTATATGTTATAGCAGTCCTATATACAAAATTTCAACGTTCTGAGGCTACTCGTTTTGAGTTATGCGAGATACAGACCTACGTAAAGACGCCACGAAAAAATCTCTTCTGAATCCATTTTTAATCCCTTTTGCAATCCGTTTCGGGAAGAGACCTTTATTCTGTCCTTATGTACAGATGTTACGCAAAAACATGGTTCAATTGCATTCGATAGAGGTAAAATGGATATTTTCCTTGAAATATGATACAGGAAATTTTTCGCGATTACAATACTTCCTTTCGCACAAGGAACTTCTGGAGACATTTTAAATTCAATTTACAATCATTTTTAGCAAAAACAGTCATTTATTCTCTCCGTACATACGGATGCCACGCAAAAACATCGTTCAAATGGCTTCGAAAGTGGTTGAAATGGATATTTTCGTTACATGATACCCAAAGTTTTTCGTGATTATAGTACTTCCTTTACTTCGTACAAGGAAATAGAAAATAAAAGTGGGAGCTTTCGAAGTTCATCTGAATGTTTCATAAATTTTATATGTATTTAGCATAATTTCACACTAATCATAATTATTCAGATTCTTGAATTATTCACATTTACACAATTCTGTATCAAAACATTTACTATTTTAATAGTAATCCTCAAAAACACTATTTGTCTGTCATAGTCCATACTAATTTTTCATTTACATATTTTTATCTTATATATATATATATATATGTCAGGTATAAGAAAATAAGATAGCTGCTTTAAAAACTAATTGGCGATTTTAAAATTAACATTCTAAACGTGGTGATCTCCCCCTTAATTCATCTGTTCTCCCGAATTCGAGATCTTTCGACGTTACGTAACGCTGCTTGAAAAGTGCAAACCAGAACTTATATTAACCAATCATAGCTGTCTCTTGAATCGCACCTACTCTGGTATAAATACTCTGTTGAGCTAATTACGTCATTCCCAGACAAAAACATCCATTAGCAGCTCACATTTTCATGGGTGGAGACCACAATTTTATCATTTAGCTCCTCAATTGGTAGCTGTTTATACTTCCAATCATTTTTATCATTGTGTTGATGTTTTTAAGCTGTTTGGAAGTAGTTTTTTGGAAATATGTGTAGTTTGAGGTTGTGTTGTATCGTATGTTGAAGTTTTGCATTTGTTGTATTGTGTTAGTAGTCTAGATTTCAGTAGTATTGTGGTATTTGTATTGAGTTGTATTTTCGTTGTATTGAATATGGTTGCATTGTTGTATTATAGTAGAATTGTAGAATTGTTGTATTCAGCATAGTTTTTGATGCCAGTTTTTGTGTCTTGAAGTTGTACATATATATACAAAATGAAGTCAAAGGTACGAACGTAAATTAAATATAAATTTAGTTCCAGAAAAATATAAACGTCAACCTGTTTTTATCTCCGCGATATGGTTGCAAAAACCGAGTAAAAGTACATGGTTTTTCTTTTTTTTTTTTTTTTTTTTTTTTTTTAGAAAATCTTAAAAACACAGAGCATGTGTTTGCAAAAATACAAAGCGTAATAAAATTGCTTGCAAAATTAATCTCCTTTTGTTTGACGCTTGAAACAGAACTTGTCAAGAGAAAAATGTTTTGGAGCCTTAAACTAAGTTAATTAATGTGTTCTGAATACATGTTTCGTTCCTCTGAACCATTTGAAACTTTATACATACGTAAGTACGTACGTACAGCTGTCACGAAAAAAAAAATTCCCTGTGAATCCGTTTTAAATCCCTTTTACAATCCGTTTTGGCAAAAAAAGACTCCTTTAATCTATTCGTACGCACAGTAAAAAATAAATCTTGATCTTATTCAAAGAGTTGTTAGAAACGAAATGAACGACTCACAACTAAGATCTATTGCAATGGAAACTATTGGGGTTCGCTATCTTCAAAATGAGTGGTTGCATGTCTACATTGCCGGCTCTATGTTAGGGGAACGCGCGGTGCTGGAGCAGGTATCCTTTAGCGAGCTTTTCAATTTCTACTTACCAACGGGTCTTCTTACTAGTGCCTTTGATGGTGAAATCGAAGCTATTGCTCTGGCTATAAAACAACTGTCGATTCGTAGCCACTCTTTTGTAAAGGCAGTCATATTGTCAGATTCCAAAAGTTCACTTCAAGTTCTTCTTAATAATCAAAATAGTTCCCAATGAACCTTACACTGTAGGCCTTTGCTTAAGGCAATGGCACACAGAATTTCTTTCCAATAGATTCCAACCCACTGGGGAATTATGGGAAATGAAAAAGCTGATACCATGGCTATGAAAGGAACTTTCATAATGCAACGCATTAATCGACCGCTTTCATTTCATACTACTAAATTGTTTGTTAACATGACTCTTAATAATATTCTTAAGCTGGATATGATTCAACGTGCTATGGATAAGAGTTGGAGGATTCTGGGAGGAAGAGAAAACTTTCATTCCCAGTTTTCCAACAAAGACAGCAGAAGCTGTATTGAGACGTTTGACCGAACATGACTGTTTGCGAGACCACCTCTACAGAATTGGAGCGGTGGCTTCCGCAAACTGTGTTTTGTGTGACTCCAATCAGCCTATGATTTTTGAACATTTAAATAATTCTATTGCACTTTCTCGGTATGTCGACATTGTTAAAAAATACTGGAGAGCCCGTGAACTAACGGCTTAAGCGCTTATGTTTGGCATTTCTAAAATAAACATAGGAACTTGTGTCCGAAAATGCGAACGGCGACCGCTAGAGGACAATGTACCCAAGCCTAGAGGGGAAGAAAGAAAGGATGTCAAAAAAGGTGTTAATATGACTTTTATTAAAGAAATTTAAATTATTAAATCACAGGGCCGTAATGCACGCTTTACAACGTCGACGCATGGATTCACGGACCCGTTCAAAATGGGCGGACACCTGCCACCGCTTCCACGATACAGACAACGGGATCCATGTTGGAGGTTCCTATCGTCTCGTGCACCATCGACTTCATATAACAATAATAATATAAATCCAGGAGAGCCAGGTCGGGGGCATCGCGGAAGCCATGCGTCTGGTTCGCCTTTGCCAATCCAGCAATCAGGAAATGTCCTATCACTAGCGTCTCAAAACAGGGTTGGCTGTGAACGGCTCCTTACGGAAGACATGTTATGAGCATGCTTACGGACATAGTGAAATGTACAGTCTGTCTATCATAAGAAAAGCTCTCGCCAGTTAATCTGCAGCTGTCTATTGCCGTAGAAACGAGCCTTGACCCATTTTCTGTAGGGGTGTCTTGAAGATTTACTTTTCAGTTTGCCATCTTGGAGCATTTAAAGATGAACTGGCGACCCTTGGCTCTTCCCTATTTGAAATATACTAGCCCAGTTGCTATAGCGACCTCCACCTGCCAGACACTGTGGCGGGAGTTCTTCTTTTCGTAGACGGAGAGTATTTTATTTTCATAACTTCACAAGGATCATATGGGTACTACATTTGGCTATTATACGCCATTTGGCGTAGATTTTATTAATTAACGAGATATTCGAATGTGAAAGTAGTTTCTTTTTCACTTTATGTATAAATGATATTTTACACGTATAGCTATATGATATTTGTTTTAAATGCTAGAAATGAAAGTTCTGCTATTTAGACTGCATTCAGTGTGAACAATGAAAACTGAACAATTAAATACTCAAATCTTTTTTCGTGAAAATAATCACATTCAGTTTCCGAGCCATCACTGGGCAGAAGAGATGTTTTTCGAATACAGGCAAATACCGAAAATTTGCTGACCTGAAATCCGCGTTGCCTCTCAAAATATAAACATTCAATTTATAGGTTCCGGAAACCACAACATGGAGAATGAAATGCCAAAGAAAAATAATCGCTGTATAATAGCATCATAATTACCGAATAATAATGATATATAACAGGAATACCAAATTATTGACATGGTAAAAGTTTTTTCCCCTCAAATCTGTATCAGGTAAAAATAAATCAGAATTTCTTAAAAAAATTCTTTCAAGTGACCATTCTATTTCACTTTGTGATTATATATATAAAAAAAAAAATCACTATCAAGGACTGCATTTATTTGTTAGCTGAATTATGGAATTATGTTTTCCAAACAACATTAGTAAATGCCTGGCGTAATGTATGGCCATCTTCTCTGCTTATCCAAACTGAGAGTGATTACAGTGAATTTTCTGGTTTTAGGATCAGCGCAGCAAGGGTTAAAGCAAGAGACTTGCTTTTATATTCGACAGAAAGAGTAAATGAGGTGGCTTTGCAAGAAGAAGATGCTTTGCAAGAAGAAGTGGCTTTGCAAGAAGAAGAAGTTGAATGCCTGTGTGCAGATAAGCCAATACTGGCATATCAGATGACCGATGATAAAATTAATGGTTCTATTTTGAACTCGCCACACCAAGAAAACTATTTCTACATCCACGTAAGTACTGAATTTGATAGGAATCAGAAAATATCTTTTAATGAGGGTTGGAACGTGGTGATAAATACTTAAAATGTTTAGAACGGAGCTGGTCACAGAGCAAAAGATTCTGACTCTATATAATTTACAAAAAAAAAAAAAAATCTGAAAGATTTCAGATTTTAAATTACGTCCAAAGGGGCGTTTTTTAAACATTTTGTATGTTACTTTTATTTATTGAATATCATATTCTTCGCATTTAAACCATAAAATTCAGTTAAAGAACAATATCGCAAAATAATTTTAGGTTAGGTTAGGTTATTCAATTACGGCAAAGCACACGAGGGCTATCTGCCTAAAGGGAGGGATGCCTTCGTGGAGGACTTTCTAAGGGAAACTGGCTCGTATACACGTTACACATGGGGAAAACAACGAAAACGCAAATTTGCAGCCAGCCCGTTCGCGGTATTCGAACCTCGGACCGAACTACCAGTGTTCAGCATCTTTACCGCCCGGCCGCTGGTGGGCCCAAAATAATTTTAAACTGAGCATATCTTTAGAATTTCCTACACACAGTCTCACGCGCTGCAGGTAAAAATGTTTTTTTCTGTACAATATTGCCCTTGCCCGCTTTGAAATCCTTGAGTTTGTTAATCAAAAATTCGTTAAAGTTTTACAAAATATGAAATCGTTAATAAAACAAATTCCAAATTTCAAATTTGGGCTTCCAGATGCCTGTATTCCCAGTAGGATTACGGCATTCAAAATTCGATGGCTCTAGGTACCGTCGTTTTACCACAATGCGAGGAACATACATACATTTATGCACATTCTTCATAATTTCTTTAAATATAATACAGGGCTGCAATATTTTGTGGAAACAATTTGAAAAGTGATACAGACTTTTAATGTTTCCGACGTAAAATCGCAAAACCTAAACAATAGTCCTTCAGGGACAAAGCCCCTTTGGATTAAAAAAAAAACGAAAGGTTTCAGATTTTAAATTACGTTCAAAGGGGCGTTTTTTAAACATTTTGTGTATTGCCTTTATTTATTAAATACCACGTTCTTCGCACTTAAACCATAAAATTTAGTTCAAGAGAAATATCGCAAAATAATTTTAAAATCAGTATTTCTTTAGAGTTTCCGATACACAATCTCACGCGCTGGAGATAAAAATGCTTTTTTTTTTTCTGTACAGCGTTACCACTGCTCGCTTTGAAATCCTTGAGTTTGTTACTCGAAAGTTCGTTAACGTTTTACAAAATATGAAATCGATAATAAAACAAATTCCAGTTTCAAATTTGGGCTTCCAGATGCCCATATTCGCAGTAGGATTACGTCATTCAAAATTGGATGGCTCTTTTTGCTGTTGTTTTATCACAATGCGAGACACATACATACATTTATGCAGATTCTTCATTATTTAATTTCTTCAAATATAATACAGTGGATATTGTTTGGTGGCAACAATTTGAAAAGAAACGGACATTAGTGATTCAACGCAAAATCGCAAAACGAAAGCAATAGTCCTTCAGGAACAAAGCCCCTTTGGACTAAAAAAACTTAGCACCTTAATGTTTTAAAACAAATCTCTACCAGAAAAATGTTTGAAACACGTAAAAAAATTATAATTTTAATATCCTTTATTTTTATACGACTTCATTGTACATGTCTTTAATGCTTTTAAATATCCCTGTAATCACTAATATAAATGAATAATATAATAAATATATATGTATATAATAATAATTTAATGCAGATAATAAATTAATGTAATAATGTATATGTATATTATTGTAACAATGTATATTTTAATTAAATGTATCTAATATGCCTTATTTATTTTGCACTTTTAGTGTAATATTACGATTTATCTTTTCTATCCTGAAATCCGAAAAATCCTAAAAATCGCACAACCTCTGTTGGACTTCTACTGCATTGCGATAGCATTTGTAAGAATAAAGCATTCGTCAGTTTTGTTGCACTAAAATGAAAATGTAATTCATAACAAACTCCATAGCTGTGAGAAAGAAGATATCATTAAAATGCATAAAATTTTAGAACGGTTACTATAAGGAATTTCTGAATTTCATGTGATAAGTTTAAAAGCTGAACTTGAAAATAAGCGAAATGAAATAAAAATTCCTATGTCATAAAAATCAATACTTTGAGAGCCAGTTTGCCTGAGAAACTCCTTTATGGAGGCATCCCTTTCCATAGGCAGATAGTCCAGTTAACATCTTCAACAGAATAAAACATATTGTTACGGGTTTTGTATTTATTTAGCTAATTTAATAGAATTAATTATAAATAAATTACTTTTATTTCCCCGTGCAATGCAGCACGAGACTTATTTGAAAAGGAAGCCTTAATTGCATTGTTTTGCTATCCAGAAAAATCAAGAAAATAGATTTTACTAAAATATTTTCCTGAGGATTAAAAAGCTTATAAAAGCCGAATTAAAACATTTCAGCTCAGTTGTTGTTGTTTTAAGCGAACCGTATTGTTTACTTATTGCTGTTATTGATTGTAGCGAATTCGCTGTAAGAGCGAATTCACTATCTTTGTATTTTAAATTGAGTTGTATTCAAAGTTTCAGTAGTTTAAAATATAACTGCTATGATACATTGTGATATTGTACGAATACCTCTGAGGAAATATTTCAGCATTTTATTTCTTCTGAAAAGAATAAATTTTATTAACGTTTAATCGACTTGTGCATTCAATACATTACGAACCCGTACGCACGCAACAATATTTTCTTTGAATGACAAAGTAATATCAGAATGATCTGACTTGAAGTGGCAATGTAAGTCTGTCATGCGCAGAAAATTTTGATCGCAGATACTACGAATTAAATTCTGCCTGTTGTCCTTGTATTCAGTCTGATCAGATGGATGGAAGTTTCTTGCATGCTGATAAACATTTTTTTTCCCCTGTGAAGACAAGTTGGCAATGTGAGTATTTATTATCTGATGCTGAGTTATGTAGCATCTGCATATGGGCTTGAAAAATCTCTGACATTATCAAAAATCTCTCTGCAAACACTTCATTTCTTTTGGTTCACGAGTTCATCAAGGACAACAAAGTAAAGGCTGAAACTTTTTCACATGTTTGTATAGAATTTTTCGAGCACTAAAAGTGTGCTGGCAATCAGAGCAGGAGATCAAATTTGTTGACACATTGTACCTTATTCATTTACCTGCGGAAGTACCCGATGCCAGTTAAGTTAGATTGAGAGTAATGCATCTAACAACAGAAAGAACGATACCGCTATAATCTTTCTTTAATAACGTTGCAAAAATTATGATTCATAGCCATACATTTTTCAGTCTGATGTCAAAAATTTCAAATTAAAATCAAAAATTATCAAAAATAAAAAAAATCCATATAAAAAATTTCCATAGAGAAATAAGCTAATTTTCTCTCATTATATCAGCAACAACGGCATGCAGTTTTTAATTATTTTCGTCTTTCTAATCAAATGGTCGTAAAAGCTCAAGTTCCATCCAATATTTCACCTGTATTCAATCTTAGTCGACTAAATTTGGCAAAAAATTGATCATAAAGGATCAGAAATCAATAACGCGAACAAACACATAAACAAACGTTTGCTTTATAGATTTTGTGAAATTTACAAATTTTTGATTAACAAACTCTACGATTTGAAAGCGAGCAGTAGCAACACTTCTCGAAATAGAGCATTTTTATCTCCAACACGCCACACTGTTGCCACTTCGAAAAAAGAGTGCGAAAATTAGCGCTTTCAAAGTTTTTAATTAATATTTCTGCTGATTAAAGTCGTACGATGATGAGAATAGCCGAAATGGCTTCTCACGAATTTTTGGAATCGGGAATAATGTATTTAATGTTTGGCAATGCTATTTTTATTTCATCGTAAAACTTCGAAATTTTTTATTAACAAACTCTAGGACATGAAAGCGAGCAGTAGCAACAACTTTCGAAATAAAGCAGATTTTCATCTCCAGCTTGTCAGACTGTTGCCACTCGGAAAAATTAGGGCGAAAATGATCGTTTTTCGGAGTTTTTAATTAATATCTCTGATTTTATCTACTATTTTTTTTTGGAAAAAAGTGGACGTCGATCTTTTCCAGGACCCAGAAAAGAATTGTAGAAAGTTTGGTGACGATAGCTATAGTAGTAACTGAGTTATTAGAGGACAAACAAACAGACTTTCTTCTTTATATATATAGATTAATTAATGAAAAAGGCTGAAGCGTTCTGAAAAGAACTTTTTTTATTATAGTTTATATAACAATCGTCTAGAAACGTGAAACGCTGGCGAGAAACTACAGTAGGTTTACTACCACCTGTTGGCGATAAAAACAAACGACGCATGCGCAGTTCGTTCCAAAAATTTTCTCGTAAACAACCGTTTATAGCATCCCTGGTTGTCCTATTCAAAGCGTTATGTAATGCTTTGGTCCTATCGAGGTATTCCTGCACAATGTTGCTGATATGCGCAGGAGCTCCATCATGCTGAAAACAAATGTTTCGGCGTGTAGCTGCTGACCATTATATCTGGCAAAACTATTTCCACAAAATATCCATAGTGAACTGAGTTAGTAAACCGAATCATCTTTTTCCTATAACGGGCTCGCCTGAAATGATTAAACTTTCCACTCTCCTATAAGCCTGCGAACATTGTCTTCTAGCGGTCAGCGTTCGCATTTTTAGACACAAGTCTCTACGTCAATCTTGTTTTTCATGGTATGACAGACCAGCATGTTAAGTTTTACAACGACCTTTTGAGACACCCTGTATAATAGCTTAAAATAAGAAATTTTTGTTGCAGAAATTAGTGATTTTTCAAAGGTAGTTAGTTTGAACGATTTTTCATAGAAAGGAAAAAATTAATAAATAAAAATGTTTAATCTAAAACATCATTTTCATTCTTCAGGTTGACAGGGCAAAGCGTACGTAAAATTATTAATGACGTACTCAAATGACAGCGGAAAATTAAAAGACTATTCTTTTATCAGGTAAATATCAAATCAAGATGTAGCACATAATGCGACATTACAAGATTTGCTAAAACTGGGGAAAAAAAAAAAGGCAATAAAGATAAAAAAAATTAGATTAAATTAGGTAAATTTTAAGATTATAACTCTTTTACGCAATGATGACATTCTTAGACTGTTCTTTATTACTCGTGTTTGTTCAACCTAGTAAATCTGTAGTATCATAAAGTGCTATGTTCTAATAAAATGGCGGATGTATATCATTATTGTTTGTTCGAATCTGCTTGTTAAAGTATTAGCCATCACATGACTTATTTTCGAAGTGCTGAATAATTCGAGTGCCGAAAAGTGGCGTTATCGCAGAATGCTAAACTGTTTTTAGATGCTTTAGAATATTTTAGTATAGTATAATATACATTTGGAGTGCCTTCAAAACTGATGGAGTCAATCATTAATTTCTGGTTTGTATACATTTTAGGTCAAGTTAAAACTCTTATCGATAAGATAATCTTCAGGCATAAATAAAGGCTTCTTATCGATTTAGTTTACTCGTTACATTGTAATGAGCTTTATTCGTAACTCGACTTGGATGCAGGATTCGAGTTCGCAATTTCAGGAAATTCTATTACTATCGAATTCATGATTGGCTGAAACTTTTAAAGTTCTGAAATTTTTCTCACTTATTTTCAATGTTTTAAAGGTGTAATTTCTTGCAGAATTGTGTGCTGAAATTTGAGAAATGTATAAAAAGCAGAAATTAGATGTCATAATGATGTTTTTCATTGCTTTATCGTTTTATTACTTTCTGGTAACAAATGCAGCTCCCATTGCCAGACGTTTGGTGGATCTGACACATGTCTTTGATGAAACGACAAGAAATCATCCTATACATAAAAAATTTGAAATGAATGTTACAATGAATGGAACACATCCAGGCGGATTTTGGTATGTTGTATATTTATATTTATAAATATTGATAATTCTAATATAAATTCAATTGTCATCTAAAGATACTATTTTATTTCCTGGATTTGTACTTGAAATATAAGCTTTTTCTTTTGAGATTTACCAACCTAGTTTCTATTTATCTTGCAAGTGTCTTTCTTACAAGTGGGAAAAAGTAATTTTTTTTCTTTCAAAAGTGCATGTAGAATTATGAATCTATATAATAAATTATCCAGTTATACAATCATTTCAGATTATTCCTCTAAATTAATATTTTATATACAGTAGCTGACATTTGCATTTTTGAATTTATTTGCATAAATATTCTACTAAATACTGAAACACAGATTCCAAGTTTCTCTCTAACATATTATTTTTCTGTATTCAAAGACTTGCTCGTTACAAAATAAATATCATCAAAATATTCTTTGCAATAAAATATTTTATTTCAAAATTATTATTAAGTAACTCTCATAATAATTCGAAAACTCGAAATTTTTGTTGAAATAACAATGT
>KK120226.1:184430-217005 GCA_000611955.2 Stegodyphus mimosarum
ATCTCCAAGCAACGGAAATTCAATTTAAAAACATCATTGAAAAGAATTCTCAGTCCTCCTTGCTTTAAACACAGTGAAGGAAAAACTAAATCGCAAAAATGCAAAAATCAAAAGTAAACTTTTTAAGTATTGAAAAACCAGTTATTGTTATTGATAGCAGATTAATCGACTTATCAAGGGGATAAACCAATCTACCATCAATGAACAGTAACTAAAATAAACTCTCTCTTATTTTAGTTACTGTTCATTGATGGTCGTTAATTGATTACGACTTATCAAGGGGATAAACCAATCTACCATCAATGAACAGTAACTAAAATATATCACAGAATAAAAGTTGATCATTTTGCAACATTTAAATGAACTCACCTTTTAATTCGACATGACACAATTAAGAAGTACTAAACCCTTTGCGGCACAGTGTGAATTTCGTTCTGTACGCACAAAAAAATTGAATGAAAAAGGATTTATAGGGTACTCTAAACCTTCTTTATTTATACTAGATGGCAGTACAACACAAACCAGTCCATATATTTTAGCCGTGTGTAGTTTTTAAACACCCTCATTTTTTCAAAGAAATCTTTCAGACTTTTTTTTGGATATAAAAGGAATTGTCTGAAAAGAAATTTCTATGTTATTCTCTTGGCTGTATGCTAATCTCCTTATTCTTTATTAAATTTTTACCTTGCAATCTTGATTAAAATCGAACTGCGAACATCAGGTGTGCCCCGAGTGGGAACACTGAGACCCTAGGACCAGATCAACAACTGTCTTTGTTTCTCGGTAGCTCATTCACAATAGAAAGTTGGGTTCACATCTGTGTTTCATTTCCTGTTTTTCTCTTTCTTTTGTTTGTTTGGGGGCGGCAGGTTTGGTTATCAACTAAGAAATTGTTAGGATGATTTTCTGAAGGTCAGGGGTAATTTTGTCAGTTAGCTGTTTGGTTTTTCACTAGAGCAGTTCTTTTTCGCTCAAAGAAGTTTTGTTAGTGCCATGCTTTCATAGTTTGGAGTTGTAGACGTTAATTTTATTTTATAGTTTATAATTTCTAATTGTACACATAATATTCATTTATTTTTTCGGATTTTTAATTATTTTCCAAGTGGATCGGAGAGGGCTGACCATTTCTGAAGCACTGAAAGTGCTACACGGATTGCCTTCAGATAGTGAATGATACAGATCCTCGTACAAGTGCAAACCATGCAATGTTGGGTTGTGCTTTTTCAAAGGTGTTGTCACTTTCTTCAAAAAGAACCACCACGAAAAAAATAGACGAAAGTGTAAATATCATATACCAAAGTTACTTTTTTTTCATGAAGAGCTTTTTTGGGGGTGTAGAGTATCAGGCCTCCCTGTGGCACACCCTGGGTAATGCTAAATCTGCTACAGTATTCAGGATCAAGTGTTTTTTTAATTGTAGACAAAATGTCTTACTCTTTTACATGCTTCCCAGCAATGCTCGTTTCAGCACTCGTTTCGAAGCTTTATTCATTCAGTATGCCCGCGGCCACACCCACAGAATTAAAACGATAAGTGCTATCTTCACAAAATTTTCCCTGCGTGCTCCTCTAGGCCTGATTAGACTGCCTAACGTTTTTTGGTTAGAATTCCGACTTTAAAAGGTAGCGTGCCGGAATGGGTTAAAGTGATTTGAATTGCTTCAAGTTCTTCGTGTAGCCATGGTAGCAGCAATGAAGATGTTAATCATATTCTTTGTTAAGTGTTTTCACCACGTCCAGCAAAGGAAGCTACTTCAGGCCACTTTGAAGCATCACTGTATCTTGACCACCAATTTTTTTTCTGAACTTTACAGGCTAAATGGAACAATCTCTGCTTTTTTAAATGTCATTATGAATTAAGATTACTGAGTTCTCTTTATTAGTGCTGTTGTACATTTATTTATTCTGTTAGTGCTATAACTTACTTGTGTAAGCTTCCTGGCATACTTCGTGGAAGACTAGAAGTTGGAATTAGTTAATCAAAGGCTGGGGGGAACTTCAAGCGTACTCTCGATTATCCGTGTGTGACAGTACCCAGGCACGTACTCAAAAGTAGTATAAATTAAACCAATAATGCAGAAGTCAGAAATTTATCTAATTGTGAAGAAGTCGACGAAGTAACTGAAGTTGTATTCCAAAAATTTGAAGATGTAAAATTTTTCGAAAATGTCGACCAAGAAATCATCAAGGAATGGTTTGACTGAGCGGGCTTTCAAGGCTTAAGTGATGTGGATATCGTTTCAAATGTCACAACAGTAGAAAATCCAAAAAATGACACTAAAAGTGCAAGCAAAGATATTGTCAATTAAATTGGTTTCTAGACTTCTGTAAAAACTCTGTCGCATTTTATCGTCAAATGTGACATGAATATAACGATAATATAGCATTTAAAAAATATGCAATGAAATTTGACGCATATTTAATCTTCTCAGAAGTAAAGTAAAAATACTGATTTTTTTTTAAAGGCACATACAGTATGCATGAAAATGCATAATTTAGGTTATCTGTAATCTGCTGCCCCACCATTACAACAGACAATCAAAAGTACACTGTACTTTCATTTCTAATTCATAAGTTTCTGTTCCTTACAGAGCAATATTTTGTATGTCCTATGGTTTTTAAAATCTAAAAACAACATATATAATTAGTACTAATACATTACAAGTCCGAAATCCGTTCGACGATCCCGGATTTTAGATCATTTTAAATCTACAAAGATGGCATGTAGAAATTATAAAATTAAAAATATGAAAGTGATTTATGAAATAATGAAGCATTTATGATCTAATAGGTATCAAAATTTACAAAAAAAGAGCTTAATATTTATATGGTTACTTATTAAACATTTCTTTCAAAGTAAGTTGTTTACGTTGCTTTGTTTTTTGTGCTAATACACTGCTCGACATTGAAAATTCAAAACCATGAAGGAGTGGTCAGAAATTTATGCAAATTTTAGAGTAGACGCACGTCACTGAGTTATGCGAATGATGTGAAATGCGCGGCTCTCCGACGCATGTGAAGTAAGATATAAGGGAAGGAACGTGCAATATTCGTGTAGTTATTTCTGCCACACGAATTATCGAAGAAAGTTGGTTTTTGTTCCGGAGGATACGTGTAATAGGAGATAATGCCAGGCCGCCGTCAACGAAGGCGCTTCCAGCAAATAGATGATTTTACGAGGGGTATGGTGATCGGAATGAGAAGGGCGGGTTACTTCTTATGTCAAATCGCAGCTCATACACATATGGATGGGAGCACGGTGCATCGGCTATGGCGAACATGGTTGGAACAAGGGAATGTGGGAAGAAGGAGAGGTGCAGGTGCAGCCAGAGTGACGTCAGCACGCGTGGATTGACGCATCTGCCGACAAGCTGTGGCGGTCCCGCAAGTCACTTGTACCAGGTGCAAGATACCCTGGATGTTCCCGTGTTGACGAGAACCATTTCCCGTCGATTGGTTGAAAGTGGCCTGCACTCACGGCGTACGTTAAGAAGACTGCCATTGACCCCACAGCATAGACGCCAATGACTGGAGCGATGTGGATGACAGAATGGCGAAACGCCATGTTCTCAGATGAGTCACGCTTCTGTTTATCCAGTGACAGTCGCCGCATACATGTGTGGCTTCCACGTGGAGACAGATCTCATCCGGCAGTAACTGTGGAACGCCCCACCGCGCGACAATGTGGCGTAATGGTTTGGGGCGCTATTGCCTACGATTCCAGGTCACCTCTAGTTCGTACTCAGGGCACTATAACGGCCCAACGATACTGTATACTTGGATAATGTACTGCGGCCGGTGCAATCCCCTACCTTCAGGGGCTGCCTAAGTACCTTCAAGTGCTGCCTAATGCAATTTTTCAGCAGGATAACGCCCGACCACACAGTGCTCGCACCTGCCAACATGCTCTGCAAGGTATACAGATGCTTTCCTGGCCACCGTACTCTCTTCACCTGTCACCAATCGAACATGTGTGGGATGTGATTGGATGCCGTTTGCAGACTCTGCCCCTGCCTCGTTCAAAAGACGAACTGTTGCAAATGGTTGAAAGGGAATGGAGATCCATCCCTCAGGACACCATTCGCAGTCTTATTGACTCTACGCCTAGACGTGTTTCTTCGTGCATCGCTGTCCGCAGTGCTCCTACATCCTAATGAGACGACGTCGTTCTCGCTCTGTATTCTGACTATCATTTTGAAATAAAGATCATTTATTGCTGCAAGCTGTCTGTGTTTTTTCCAAACTTCATTACGATCTGACCACTCCTTCTTGGTGTTGCATTTTGAATGTCGAGTAGTGTACTTTAATTCTATAGACATCATTTCTTGTTCAATTACTAAGTTCCATTGTTCAAGTTCTGTAATTGCTGTGACGAGAATTCCAACTAATTTGTCAATCGAAATTTTTTCTTTTTCAATAACTTTCTTCACTATCGGTAGCGGTATTTTCTGGATTTTGAGCCATATTACAGATTTCGCGGTCCGTTAATTGATTGATGATTGGGGCACTGTCATCGCAATGAAAAACTTGTTTAACTCTTCTTCCCTAAATTCTACCCCCCTCCCGGCGCGGCCATGTGAGCTCTCGCTTTATGTGAATAACAGATCAGTTATTAATTCAAATAGCATTAAATATAATCTTTTGGCCTATTTAACAAAATTTATTTTTAGCATATGGAAAGAGATTTTTGTTAAATCTTTCCTCGTCAACATTTTAGTGCATTTAACTTAAAAATCTGTAATCGGATAATACTCTTTGTTATTCAATTACTAATATAAAAAAAAATTGTTTAGGCATCGCAGCATGAGTATTATTGCCTATTGCTAAACGAATGAATTGCTATCTATTAAGTATACTCAGGATTACGATCTCGCCTTCGGGTATGGTGTATTTTAACATACACCTTTATTTTTTAAAAACCGTTAAATTGGCCTTTGGTATAATGTTTAATTTAAGTGGTTATAACTGTCTTTAATTGACATAACAGAAGTATAGATACGATCCAAGATCCACGCTGCATGAGTGATCACTCAAGTTGTCATGTGTTGATAAACATACAATGATGGTAGCAAAATACAATAAATAATGATTCGCCAGATTGGCGTCAAGGATATAAAATATTAATTAACAATGTTTGTATGTAGAATGCTTTGGTTTGCGAATATGCCAAGCAGAGCTGCGGCCATGCTACTGAGTCAAATTATTGATCACAAAAATTTATTTTCTTCAATAATGAGGTATTTTATTTAGCGCCGAACTGAGATTAAGAATCAGGACTCTCCGCATGTTTTATTATGAGGAGGAAAACAAAAATCAAATGCGCATGCGTAAAGGATACCCCCTTCCAAAAAATTGGTTAGTGGTGGCTTTGATGCTTTTAGATCATTCCGGATATTGGACGTCCGAATCTCAGACTTTGTACTTCTATAAGAGAACAAAAAATTGTTAATAGCTAATATTTCTTTCAGGTTGCAGTTGGAAGAATATCAATCAGCAAGCCACGCTGGCACACACATGGACGCTCCATCTCACTTTGCACCAGGGGGTTTGAACATTGACGAGATCCCTTTGTCCAGCTTAATTGCTCCAGCAGCTGTCATCGACATCACTGAACGAGCAAACCAGGATCCAGATGCAGAATTGACTGTGGATGATCTTCTCAACTGGGAATCCATTACAGGACAAAGCTTGGATGGAACAATTGTGCTACTGAGGACCGGTTGGGGTTTAAAATGGGATAATCTAACAGCTTATGCTGGTTCGCCTAACAATGATATGAACAAGCTGCGATATCCAGGATTCGCCCCAGCAGCCTCACAGTGGTTGATTGATAATCGAAATATCAACGGAGTTGGTATCGATACATATGCTTTTGACCGCGGAATTTCACGAGATTATATGTCTCATGTGATCCTCCTCGGAAATGGCAAATTTGGCTTGGAGAATGTAGCTAACTTGGAAGAACTTCCTATCTATGGGGCTACACTGTATGTAATGCCTATGAAGATGGGTAGAGCAAGTGGAGCACCAACTCGGATTGTTGCCACTTTCCCAGAAGTAATTTTTAATCCATCTGTACCTAATTAATACTACTTAAATCATTTACAATAGTTCTACATGATCTACTTATTCCTGAAAAGTAAATTGATGAAGTCAATAAATTTCAAAACAAGAAATGTGTTTTGCAGTTTATTAATATCCAAAAACAAATAATGATTATTCTTTTAAAAAATTATCGCTGTGAGACACAATTTCAAATCCAAACTTTCTACCTGTAATTGACACCATTATTTTTTTTACTGCTTTTAACTGTTATTACTTTGAAATAGGCACATGAAGGCCATTTGCGATTTGCAATTCATTGTGGTCATCAAGATACAGCATTTATTTTCTCCACATTATTTGAGATTGTATGAGCACTCGCATGCTCTCAATGAAATGAAACTCACTAAATGGAAAGGAAGTGGGAAGAAAAAATTGTTAAGCGACTCAGAATTTTTTCCGCAGCTGTTTGTTCTTAAGTTAAATCGGGTGGCAAAAAAATTCTTATTTTAAAGTAATAGACTTAACAGTATGTGCACATTCTAAGAGACTGATGACGCTTTAATCAAATATCTTAGTATCCATATCATTTACAAAAGGTCGGTATCAACGATTAAAATCATTTCATGTTTGAACTCGATACAGTTAGCTTAATCATGTCTAAATTTAAAAAAAATTTTAATAAGTTTTTAACCACATATTAGTTTTTTGCCATACTTCCTTTATTGTGACATGCAAAGACAGTTCATTTCATTAACGAAATTAAAACCAGAAAGAAACTATCAGTATCCTACGGTTTGTAATCGCAAGACGGGCAAAACTACTCTTTGATGGCATCAGATCAGAACTGTTCGTTCACTTAACTGAATCAGTTCTTTTTTATGACTCATTGCTCACTAACAATTACCTTGATGAAAAAAATTGGGAACGAGTAGTGATTTGAGAGCTGTTAACGAGGATGAAGCTCTTCCCTCTGCTCTCGCTAACTGGTCTCCAATGAACAGAATGAGCAGTGGGATTGGAAGATCTGATTCAATCAAATGCTAACTCCCTGAACTGATTTCTTTTAAATGCAGTTTTCAGATTCCCTAAAACTTCCTTCTACGTAGAACTAACAAAAAATTCTAAAAGAAAAATTTGAGAAGTGATACAAATTAAACTCACTTTTAACATGAGAGAATAAATTTTCTTTTCTTCCCTAAAATTGTAATCAAACTTTTCTTTCAGACTTCTATCGAGAATTCTAAAAAAAACCTGCACTCTGGTTTGCAGAATAAGACATCCATTTACTCAGTGAAGTGAATTAGTTCGTCAACAAATAGTACACCTTTTCTCCTGGCCAAGTTCCAACAAGAGCTCTCTGTAGAATGTAAAAGAGCTACCACTCCTTTTTATAGAATCTAGTGTTAATTCGCTCGGTAAAGTAAATTGGTTCTATCAATCAGATATTCAAACTTTTTTAACATCCCGGCTACTGCTTAGGACCAATTAGGGATGACAGGACTAATTTGTAAGAGGGGGCAGGATAACACAATTGGAACTGACTCATACATATGAATAAAACTGAGTAAATATTTTATTGCTTGTTAACGATTTGCAAAGATCTCCTGAATAACAAGACACAGAAAGGGGATCGAGTTTTAAACTAAATATGCTCAAAAAAGCACAGCTAATTGTGTTCAAGAAAATTCAGGTCAATATGCTATAATGATTTATAATTCACAGATTCTCTTTTACAGATCACTTCTGCTGGAATTCATCTTTTTAAATTGAAAATAAAATTAAAAAAGAAAGGAATGAAATTTGAAAAGACCCAGATTTTAAAGTCGCACCAGAGGATCTGTTGTGATTTTTTATCATCTCACTAAGCATCACATGTTACCAATCTGTTCTTGGACTCCCTCCTGCCAAGATTTTTTCCCCCTCATCTTTATAGCTTTATTAACAAGCATAGCTTTCTTCACACTTACATCACAAAAAATTCAAATGTATCTTTCTCGCACAACACAAAAACATGTAACATTAAAATTTAAAAAAAAAATTACTTGAAATTATTGTAATCAACATTTATTCAGTATGCAACTCGTCATCACTGCCAGACCTCCCACCCATTAGTTCCCCTAAAATACGCAACAGCCAATGCATCATATCAGTCTCCTTTATTGCAGAGTCTTGTCCTGAAAAAGTTTTGTGGCTCATTGTTCTTAGGTGACTTGATATTCGCTCAGGAGAAAGCTCCTTTGTTAGGAATTAGAAACGATATATGAAATCTTCACACCTCTTGTTTGTTAAAGGGAAAGAAATTGCTGTGAATCTCAAATGGAATTCCAGATGTTTTGATATTTCAAAGAAATAGGCAAACAGGGATGTTCACACTTGATTCTCAACGCTATCGGAGCTAACCG
The DNA here is from genome assembly GCA_000611955.2 of Stegodyphus mimosarum. NCBI lineage: Eukaryota > Metazoa > Arthropoda > Arachnida > Araneae > Eresidae > Stegodyphus > Stegodyphus mimosarum. Next base: position 192,877 of record KK120226.1, read on the forward strand.
GTGCATTGAACATGGCTCTATCTAATCTAGCTCATTCACACTTACTGGAAACGCCCACTAAAGACAGCCAATAAGCAAGTAGAAGATCACGCACACTTACATTTGTTTACGCTTCTTAGCAAACAGTCTTTCTCTGTGAAACTGTGAGCGATTTTTTTTTTAAATAAATGGTTCGATTGAAGCATATTGCGAGCAGAAAACAATGGAAATGTATTTTGTTGCAGTTTTCTTCTTAGTAATTTAGTATACAGGTTTCAAATCATCAAAAATTATTTAGAAAAATAAAAACATGTTTACTTTCTTGTTATTATTTAATTATTATTATCAGTATTTTCATTCCAAATGATCAGCGAGTGCGCAAGTTTATAAGGTTGATGCGATTCATTTTATTATTTTAGGTAATAAACAGTACCCTTCTTTTTATGATGAGAAAAGTTTAGATGAAAGAAAAATAATACATTAATGCTTTTGTGTACACTTTGCTTTCACTACTTTTAATTCCACTAATTTTATAATAGAATTAGATATATTATCCGAGATCATTAATATCAGATTCAAAATCTAAACACAAAAATAGTATTAAATGGAAAAGATAATTAATTATTATTCCGATGAAGAGGATCCAGGTGCATTATTTTGTAGTCTTTGATTATCACATATAACGGGATGTTGCAGCATTTCAGCAATTAGACTACAATCTTTGCTTATATCGTCAGCCAAGTTGTTTATTTAACTTTGAATTTGATGATTTGAAATACTCTCCCGATTTGTCGTTCCATGTGTCGACTAGCTCTGTTTCGCGTGAAGTTCAGATTTTTCAACTGGGTTCGTAGTGACAGAAAACTGTTTTTTTCTAGCTAATCTTTCGTTAGCTCTGATATGTCCCAGTGTGAACAGCGTTAACATGGATGCCCTTGTTGAAAATCTTTCGCTACTATACAAGAGGCACCCACTTTTTAGACACAAATTTTTAAAGAAAAAGTGCATTATAAACCGGGAAATGTGGTATATATGTTATTTTCTTTCCTTTCAAATTTCATTATGTACAGGAGCGTGAACCTCTTTGTCTTAGAAGAAAAAACATGTAGGCACAGCTCTGCAAGTCGGTAACAAATAAGATGACTTTTTACAATTTAGAATAGAATTTTCTTTCGTTTGTTTGGCTTTTATATCATGAATTCACATTTTTATACATTCAACGATCCAGAATTTGTCTAAATTGTCACGTTTTTATTGTATGCATGTTCTATTTATTTGATCTTAAAAGTTAAATGATAAGCGATCTATTATCTAAATGCATTACAAAATAAGTATGACTTTTAAACCAAATTTATATATGGAAAATCATAATATCTTATTCTGGAAAATAAATAAATATACCAAATTAAAAGAATTCAGCCGTAAGGAATAAAGGAAATAAATAATACTTTTTAAAGAAAGAAAACGTACTGCAGTAGTGAAAACTGAAATAACATGCACATAAAAAACAAAAGACATGGAATGCATTTTATTCAACACACGAAGCGTTTTTTATCCAGTATACATAAAAATACATGCTTAACAGATTAAATATTCAAATTAGGAAATATTCCTAATTTTCTTTCACATTCTTCTTAAAATATTTCAAATTTTATACATAATGAATGTAATGAAAATATTTTCGAGTAACAAGAAACAAGGAGGGAAAAAAAAAATCACGGATTTGTTTTTGTCTTAATTATATTTTAACAATGCAAAAGATATTCACACAATACTGAAAAGTACAAAAAAAAAAAAAAAGTATTTCCCACATTGCAAGTCACTGATCCCAACAAATGGCAAATTATTTGAATACCTATCGATGAAAATATCAGATTTGCATTCCATAGTAAAATATGGACTATTGAATTACATTTAATAAATGTTTGTGCTAATGGGAAAAGTGGATGATTATTTGTTAAAAATTATGAGCTCTGATGTTCCATGATTATGACTGCTTTTCATACAAAAGTCAAATGTAAAAAATGCATCCATTTTGGTAATCAAAAGTAAGGTCGCCTGGTAGCAGATGGAGGAGCTAATCTTGATGACCTACGAGAAAATAAGCATGTAAATGACACATGTAGATAACAAAAAACATTTCCAAAGTAATGCACATATCTGCATTTACCTTCAACAAAAGTGAGTTTTGTGGTTAATAACACTCATACTTTTAAAAAGCTCAGAACTAATATTTACATAGTTGCCAACATACGACACTCAAAAATCAGGAGAATTTTTCAACATCAAAAAGATTTTTTAAATAATGAAAATAAGTAGAAATGAAAATATAATGAGTTAATTTTAAATACTAACTAATTAACATCTGAAAATAAAAATGTTTAAAACCTTTTTATAGCTTTTAACTTTAACTCTTTTAGTACCAAATGACGATATATCGTCGTTCGGTGCACTTGCCAAAAATACCAACGATGATATATCGTTGCGCCTTTGTTGGGGCCTTATTGTACTCATCATAAGAGGTCTGTGTTTCAAAATAACTTTATAAAATGTTAAAATGGTTCATATTCGATGCAACACAAGTGAAAAAATGGTTATTAGATTTAACTTTTTGTTATATTTTATGCTGATTAGTGCCACGGGTCTGTATATGTTAGAGCGACAAGATAGAAACGGGACGCAGTCGATGCACACATGCCACTTGAATACTCCGATAACTATGATAAACATCATAAAGATTGCGACTACGGTCCAGAGAAACTATCCCGGGTCCCGTTTCTATCTTATCGCTCTAACATATACAGACCCGCGGCACTAATCAGCATAAAATAAAACAAAGAGTTAAATCTAATAACCATTTTTTCACTTGTGTTGCATCGAATATGAACCATTTTAACATTTTATACAGTTATTTTGAAACACAGACCTCTTGTGATGAGTACAATAAGGCCCCAACAAAGGCGCAACGATATATCGTCGTTGGTATTTTTGGTAAGTGCACCGAACGACGATATATCGTCGTTCAGTACTAAAAGGGTTAAATAGTTTTTGTCCCTGCACTATAGTATTTTTTATCAATTTTACTGCTAGGAAACTTCTAAAAAAGCTGCAACATGATCTGAAGCACTCAGAGACAGGTTGTGCTTCAGTAAAAATGCAGAGATCGGGCATACTGCATTAATAACTTTTTGGTCCTTTGTTTCTACAGAAAAATTTTATTTTCTTTCCAGTATAACACACATTGTCCTTATGTGCGCACATGTTTAAGAACACCAGCCTTTCCACCGTGTGAAATCGAAAAATCACAACGACAAACGATACACATTGCAATATTACATTTCCTTGACAAAATAATAAAAGGAAAATCACCTGTGTATGATTTTTGAAAAGTGCATGAGTATTTTATATTTTCTGCAGACATAACTAAGGATCGCTGTTTCTTAAACTGTTTCAAGGAAGCACGTGAAAACTACGATGCTCACTGGCGAGACAAACGAAATAAACAACCTCGATACTCCCTTGTGCTCTTTGGCTAATATATGGCAGATGACCCACAGCGGCACTTAATTCTCATTGGAGAACTTTAACTCAACGTTTTCAGGCTCTTATACAAATGGGAGAAACATGCCATATCTCATCGTAAATTATTATTATTATTTTAAACATGCATCTACAAAAAACAAGTGCTTTCTGGGAGGCAAATAACGAAGTATCAAGTCGTGCTACATAAAAAACGTGAGAAATTTTAAGAATAAGAGAAAGTCGGGAGTTAAAAATTGTGTTGGTGGGAGTATGATCGGAAATCGGGCGAGTTGGCAACTCTGCATTTAAAAAGGTCAGAGTTAATAATACAAGAACGACTGCAATCCTGAATATTAACATGGGTTAAAAATCCAACACTAATTCGAATAACTCAGAATATTAATGCACACACATACAATTATATATACATATTTTGAAACAATTGCATTAGTGAAACAAACATGTTTCGATTTATTAAAAATTCATTTATGTTTTATTACATCATTTTACACAATTATGCACATTTTTTGGTTTCTCAACATTTTTGCAAATAATTACGAAGTTTAGCTTGCTTTCTGTAAAGAATTCCTGCTTTTATATTTTTCTTTGCTAACAATTTAAAGTTCAGTATTATCAGTCATTTTGAAACAGAGAGTGGCCATTCTTTTAAAACTTTATGCATATCAAACAGGTATTGGAGAAGTGGAAATACTAGTAAGGACAGAATGGTTAAACAGAATGTAAAGAATATTTGCAAGTTGTCTAGTTACAACACAATTAGTTATCCCGAGAACCTTTCTGCCTTAAAAGCTTCACATTGTGAAACGAGATTAAGTAATATTTTACAGTCTCTGTAGTTAGCTATCAGTGTTGCAAGATGTTCTACATTCTATCATGATATCATCCAACAGCTGCCAATCTTGAAAACCAGGACATGGTTCCTTAGTATTTGCATCTGTACACTGGGTATTTATCCTTAGTATTTGCATCTGTACTGTACATCGCAAAAAACAAAATTAAATGCAAATACTAACTGATTAAATATTGCTTGAATCTTCAGATAAAAATCTATAACTGTATACACTAGATTAAGATGATTCAGATAAAATGAAATTTAGATCAATAACATGAAACAAGAAAAAATATAATTCAGATGAAATAAAATTTAATAAGAAAAATTATTCTGAAAATCATTACAGCTGGGGAATGAAATTTGCCTAATTTAAGTTTCAATAATTCAATGCATTGCATTTATTGTTGGGAAACATTTCACTTAGCTAAAAATGAAAAACCAAAATATTTGATGATCTGAAAGATAAAGTGAAAATCCAAGAGAGCTGGCAATAATAGCAATCACATATTTAAATGAACTTTCAATAAAAAGACCACGGAAGCATGTTAAAACAGATTTAACCAGTTTTAAAAATACTAGGTATTTCTGTTTTCCATCTTCTCTCAGGCCAAAAGTTTACAATTTCATTTTACAATGAATATTTCCATAAATTTACAACAATATTTATGCACTCATACATACTGAATTCAAATGTGATTTATGTATTACATTCACACATTTAATAACACATTCATACAGATTCATCAGCTTCATAGAGTCTGATGAATTATTGCATATTTCAGGTTTCTGGACAGCCATTTCAAGAAATGGCCAGACTTTGAGCGGAACTGTTACGTAATTCCAAGTAATTATATAAAAATATGACACTTACGACTCTCCAATACCATCACTGTACCAATAAGATCTACAAAAGTACAAGGAGGTAAAAATTAAACATTAGAATTAACTGATTAATTTCATACATACAAACAAACAATATGCAATCAAACATTAAAAAGTTTTTATTAATATTGATCTAATGTTTAACAAAAGGATAAAGTTAACAGTTCACTTGGTATAATGCTGATGAAACATTAAACACTTTTTCAATTTAACCAAAAATATATATACATATATAACACTGAGAAAATAATGGATATTCCTTAGTGTACGAAATGATTTTAAAATGATTTCAATTAAATAGAAAATAAATTTATTTAACAAGTTTTTCTAGCTAAATATGTTTGCAAAGTTACTGGATACAATTTTACATTCTTCTATGCATCTACTATTCAATAAGGCAGAAACTTATTGAATAGTTATACAATTTTAGCTAGATAATCTGGCATCGTCAAAATGCCAGATTATTGGAATGCTGTACTGCGGATAAAATACCTCACTGATTATATATTTCCAACACTGCAGATAAAGTGACCCCTCTCGTTGAAAAATAAACACATTACAAGCTGTCAATAAAAGCTAATAATTTAGGAATTGTCCCGAAACAAAAAGTCTGCAGTAAAATGTTTTGAAAGAAAAGGCATAATTTATAACAGAAAAATATGCTTGAAGAATGAATTGAAATTGTGTTATAACTCGAAAGCAAAATGGCACTGCAGGAAAGAATCTTATAATAAGGATTAAGAACACAAATTGGTTCAAAGGATCAAAATCACCCTTACTGTCATGAGGTTCATCTATTTTTGGTATTAGGAGATGACATCTATTAGATTTTGTGAACTCCAAGGGAAGATGAGCCACAATACAACTGTAATGCATGAGGTGTGTTTTACATCTTTAATTATTTGGCATATGTTGAAAATTGGCAGACGCAACAAGATTACTGAAGCAGACAAAAGTCTTTTCATGCCAAGCTAGAATAAAGACTGTGCATGATCATCTGCCACAATGGACTCATGCCAAGCTAGAATAAAGACTGTGCATGATCATCTGCCACAATGGACTCATGCCAAGCTAGAATAAAGACTGTGCATGATCATCTGCCACAATGGACTCATGCCAAGCTAGAATAAAGACTGTGCATGATCATCCGCCACAATGGATTTTCAGCAGATTGTGCACAGAATCTAAGTCACCGATTGAAGGCAAAAACTTTACTGAATGTCATAAAGGAAAATACTGCAGAAGGTCACGTTATTTATACTGATAGTTAGAAAGCAAACAAGTTGGATAAACTGCAAAAAGCTGGCTTTGAAAACTTTACTGTAAACCACTAATTTAATGGCCCCAAAAGTGGGTGTCATACACAAACAATACAGCAGCTAGGGGCAGTGCCATAATAAAAGACATCATAGTGCAAAATGCCATAATAAAAGACATCAGGGAATTGCTGAACTGCACTATTGATTTTTATTTGTCCATAGTTAAGATGTAAAAACGCTCATACAAACCAAAACAAACAAAAAAACTGATGTGTACACCACATGACTTCGTTGTACGGAATATTAAATTATATGCATTTTGTAGTTCATTAAAACTTACTGAACTGAATTAAATCTACTTCGTCGATAGCGCATAAACCACAATAAAATATCTGCACTCTTTAAAATTCACTATATCTGTTTACAATAGTGACACCCGTGCTAGGTTCACTTAATAGTGTTACATCTCATTCATTTTATTCCTCAGAATGCACAAAAATTATGTATATCATCTGAAGAATTATCTAATCGCTGCCACATGTTCTATTCAAATATTATGATGAATCTAAAATGATGTTTAAAAGAAATTTAAAAAAAAAAAAAAAAGAAGAAGAAGAAAGAAAGAAAAAGAAATACAGTTTTTCACAGACGATTCAGTATTTTCCATTCAATTAATTCAGATCTCACTTCGCGATAAGGCAAAAGTACATAACTCAAAATAGCTATAATAAAATTAAACTTAAGTTAATCTTAAACACTTATTTCCTCGAATGAATTCGAGAATTGATTAAGTGTAATTTAATTCGCAATAATAAAAGAAGTCATAATCTTTGTTGTTGCGAACCTTAGTTTCTCTAGATTGGCAACAAACCCACTATTCTGCTACGTTTCAAATGTAAACAAATATGGCATTATGGCCAAAATAATTAGGCTTAGCCGAACATAAACAACTTTTAAATTGTTCATAATTCTGCAATTATACCATGCAGGTTAACTAAAGGCATAAAAACTTTAATATACAAAATTTCAATGTTTTGAGGCTACTTCTTGAGTTACGTGAGATACATACATACGTACGTACAGACGCCATGAAAAAATCTCTGCAGAATGCATTTGAAATCAATTTTCCAATTTTAGGGAGTTCTTTATTCTGTCCTTACGTTTAGATATCACACAAAAATATCATTAAATTGGATATTTTCATTGAAATATGGCATGCAAAATTTTCCGTGATTACAACACTTCCCTTTTACTTTGTATGAGGAAGTAAAAAAGGGGTGAAGAAATTTTCTCTCCAATGTTGAAAATACCAAAAATTGTATGCCTTTTATTTTTTTAATGGATTGTAATAAAAAAGTAATATATTGTTACTTGCATATGGGTTCATAATGTGCTCAGAACCGATGATAGCATGAAATTTATTTTTCAAAAAACGCTTTATAATTCTGGAATTCTTCAAATTAAAAAAAAAAAAAGTATTTATACAGCTTTTCTTGGCATCACAGAACAAAATCAGCAGTTACCACTTCAAACTACTAAGAACATTGACTCAAGGCAACACAAAGTGAAAACTCGCATGGTGACCTCTCAATAACCTACACTGATACTCTCTTTGGTCTTTTAAAGACTAGGCGGATCGGCCCTCCCCGCATTTCACTCTCTTTGGTCTTACATAGTCTGTCCCCCCATCTGCCAAGAAATTTCAGTACCTTTGATTTCTCAAAATTGGTAGAAGGCATACACAGTTACTTTTATAGGGATCAGATAAAAATGTTGCTGAGTTTGGTGATTTCTCACCAAATTTGGCACCAAAAATAAGTCGCCAAAACCATTGCCCACTTGGCTATACACCACAAAATTGGCAAGACAGCCATTTATTTCAATGTTAAATGGACCCGGTAGCCCTGTTTTTTGAGTGACGCTTCACTCTCTAGAAATCTTTCATGCTACATTATACTATAATTTACTTGACCAAATTAACACTGGTCATCAAAATTAAAGGATAATAATGATAGAAATAAAACATATCCAATACTTAATAAAAAATTATTAATAGAAATTTATGCAAAAGCATTAGTTAACATAAATTATATTGTTTCACAGTTGATTTTCGCAAAATTTTGAAATTAAAACCAAATTTATGAAAAGCGGAAACTGATAGAAAAATTAAGTCATTTTTTTGCAGAATTTTTTTTTCTCTTTAATAAGGGTGTATGCTTACTTAGGATAAATATGCATATCTCCCATCTTGATTTCATAGACTTCACCAAAGTGTTGATAAAGTCTTGTGGAATTACATGCCATTCTTCTAAAAGTGCACTTTTCAGCTCCTGGATGGTCCAAGGAGGAATCGGGCATCCTAAAGCATCCCACACATGTCCAATCGGGTTAGAGTGAGTAAGGTGACCAATCCATTCCAGTGATATCTTTCATTTGCAAGTATTCTGACAACACATATGTTTGATGAAGTGAAGCATGGTCATCAATTAGCAAAAACTCTGGGCCAACAACACACCTTACTTGGGGTTCCAATACCACTGAGCTGTTGACTTAAGTTTTGTTTTTAATTTTTCCTCATGCAAATTAGATCAGAGGACATACAGCGATAAACTAACATGGTTGATGCTGATGTAGTATTGGCGAATGTTGTATATCTATACACCAGAACACGAGAGGATTTGTTGGTTTTTCTTTTCTCATTGGTTTTAATGTAAAGGCTACTGTTGTAGCCTAGTTGTTTTAAGTTATAATTAAATATTAGTTTTAGTTTATATTAATTCCAGTTTTTATTTATGCAAGAAAAAGTATGCTTTTGCTACAGCTTCACCATGAGTGGTTACAAAACTTCCTTGAAAGAGAGTGCAGCCATTTGTCATGATTCTTCCCTAAACCATTAACCACAAGAAACAAAACCAAGAAATTAATACCGGTTTTGATTTTTTATTCAAAATGGGACACTCCGACTTCAATGCACTTTTTACAGCAATTTATTAATGAATCAAACGCTTGTTATAAATCACTTTGTGAAATGGCCTGCAAAGCATGCATCGAAGCTGCTTGTATGGTCGAAATAACATCCGTTTAACTTCATTTTAAGTTTTGAGAATAAAGTGCAGTCACAGGGTGTTAAATTGAGTGAATACTGTGGATGGTTCAACACAGACATTATCTTTTGCCCAAAACCGATGAAAACAACAAGGGAGGTGTGACTGGGTGCACTGTTGTGTAACAAACACCAACTGCTTTCAGTCTGACAGTCTGCACCAATGCGATGAATTCTGACCATCAAATGCTTCAAAACAGCTATGTAGTATTGACCTGTAATGGTTTGTTCAATTGGAACAAATTCTTTGCGCATAATACCATTACTATTGAAGAATGTAATGAACATTGTTTTGATTTTGGATGGAACTTTCCTTGTTTTTTGGCGTGTAGTGAATTTTGTTACTTCCATACCGCACTTTGTCGCGTTGTTTCAGGATCATATTGGAAACATCACATTTCATCACCTGTAACAATGGACTTCTGTTGATTAGAGAGGTTACTTAATTGTTTCATATTGATAGATGTGTTGCTTAAAAAAAAAAAATTGTGGAAGAAATTTTCATGCAGGATGGTTCAAATTGTTTCCTTGTTGATATTTAGAGTCTTCCATCGTTCTCAGTGTTGCACACCGATTGTTTGTTATGAAATTTTTTACCTTTTCAATAACTTCATGTGTCCTACATGAAATTGGTCTTCCACTACGTTGCCATCATCTACCGTTATCTCTTCCGTCCAAAAAAGTTTCATCTACCGTAACAAGTCACTGTAAACTTGTTTCACGAGCTAGAACGTTTCCGAAGCCCTTTCGCCAAGTTTTGTGTTAAATTTAATTACAGCTCTTTGTTTCATCTTAAAAAAACAACATAAAAAATTCATTTCTGCAACGAACAATCTACCTTCTCTCAGCTGCTTAACAAAGTACACACAACTTGATGGCAGTGTGCCAGCAGACGATGGAGGTTATGACACACGCACATTTACACTCACAGCGCCATTACAACCTGCACTCTGGGATGAGTCTTAAAACTTATTTGATGCACTGTATATTTCATGTACAAGGAAAGGCAAGTTGTATGTTCCTTCCTCTTTCCACAGCAAAACATGTCCAGGACTATATCTGGGCTTGTCAGTAAACAATACTTGGGCTCCACCGAACATGACAGCACCAGTTTAAACGGGCTCCTCTGAAACCTGGAGTGAGTGGGACACAAACCATTGGCGCCCCTTAGCGAAAATGTTGTGTAGCAAATTTTCATGTAACACTTAATTATTTAAGTTTGACTTAAGATTAATTTTCATTATTCTAAATTTATGCTACACAACGTTATTTTATTTAATATCTTGTATTTATATTTGCTTTGGTTTAATTTTAATTAGTGGTTTTGGTACTTTTAAGATTCGTACGTCTCTTCCACTGGTTACTCGTAAACGCGTTGAAACAGACAATGGAATTAGGTGATTTCGTAGGTAATAAACTTGATTTAAAATTACTTAACTTAGGTTGATTCTCATTTAACTTATATCATTGGATGCAGAAAAATTAGCCTTTTAATTTAAGAGTACTTTCAAGTCTCTAGCTTAAACAGTTTTTAAGTTACAGTTAATTATTCAACGAATTTTTGCACTTCGAGTATTTTTTTTGGTTGAGGGGGAAAGGATTGAAAAGCGTCACTTTTGCAGTTGATTTCCAAGCCTTTGCTTAGGAATTTTTGTCCGTTGCCTAGGTTTGCTGGTTTTCCCACGCCTACGTCGAATTCTTGGTTCTTCTTTTGGCGGGCTTGGCGAGATTCGGATTTTTGTTCCAGTTCAACTCCTCGATTTTTGGACGATATTAGCAGGGGTTTGTGTGAGGGGTAGAGTTTCAGTTTATTCACCCTTTTGGCGAGTTTTGGCGATATCTAGTGTCCGGACCTGACAAAAAGCGGGTGCAGGTGGGATTGCGAAGCTGTTGGGACGTTTTCGTTTTTGCATTCGGCTGACAAGAAGATAACTTTCTCGGGCGCCTTGGGCATCTTGTTGCTGCAACAGAAAGGATGAATTTGTTTTTTTAACGGGGGGCTTATGGCTCCTGTCACGTCTTACTCCATGGCTTCGGAAATAGTCCTTCAAAAATGTAAATGAAATAATTCTGCAATAGAAAAGGAAATGAAAGAAAATTATATTTCCATGCTTCAACTACCACAGAAATAATGTCCTTCAAAATGGAAAGTAAATATTTCTTCGTCAATTCTACCATCTGATGAAGACTCAGTCCGCTTCTTCAATTTATAAGAACAGAAAAAATCAATAGCCAAGCAACCTGTGTTCCGACCTGAGTTTCCTGATGGCTCTGAAGTTCGTAATACAGAAGGCTGGATGAAACTTCCAAGTTCCTGCGTACTGGGTATTCTTCGAATGTTCGGTGTCCGCCAAGCTGCCGTCGAACCCCCAAATCTCCAGGTTCACATCTTCCGTCAGTTAAGAAGTTTTTCTTTTTGAACTTTAATGTTAACTTAAATTCTTAAAGATTTTTTTTTCATCCAAAATTCTCTGGTTTAATTATTTCTTGAATTTTTTTAAAGATTCTATTATTATCAGAATTTAACTTTTATTTAAATGTTTGCTGTAAAGAATTTTGAAAGGTAGAAAATTTAAATCTTTAATATTTTTGAAGATTTGCTGATTTAACTGAGATCTGAAGAAATTTGTGAGCAGTCTTAAATTGCTCTAGTTAAAGGTATAATTTTTTTTTCCCCTTATGGTGCAATACTATAGGTACTTAACTCTGTACTTCATTATTTGAATTTTCTCTTGTTCTGGGATAAATAAGGTGTAAGAACCTTACAACTGAAAAATGAAATAGAAAATTTTAATTTGTATCTTAACTCATAAAAATAGTTATTACTTAAACAATAGTATTTGAATTGAAGTGGTTACTGTCTAAGATTGCAGTATTTGTGGAAAATATATAAATGTTTAGCTATTTGTTTTCTAAACTAAATAAGGTAGTTCCCGGGGACTAGTATAATTTTATGTTAGTAAATTTGTTTGATATCAGTGTTTTAAGGAAAGTAATAAACTAAGTTAGTATTATTGATTTTATGTGTTTACTTGAATTTCTGATTACACAACATGGTTTCACCAGTAGCAAGGCTCTTCGGGTTGTTGAAACGAAATTTAAAAGGGTACAAACACAACGCAATTCATATTTGTTTAAACTACTAGTATTTTACAGCTTAGTATATAACAAAAATTGGCATTACATGGACACCAAGTTTGTGCAATACTTTGACTTGTTATTTTGCCTTTGTATAGCAGCAAATTTTGGGTCAAAAATCACCGCTTCAAAAAGCTAAAATAACAAGTCAAAGAATTGCACAAACTCAGTATCCACATACACACCGACCTATTTTCACTTGAAAAAATATCATAGAATTGTAACAAACTGGGCATTGCACAATCCTTTGACTTTGTCCATGTACACATCGATTTATTTTCACTCAAAGAGTTAAAGGAGTACCCAATTCTACACCAAACAAGAGCCAAACAAAAAATATATAATCTAAATAAACTACATTTTAAATCAAACAATGAAATAACATAAAAAAAGGAAATGCATCTACGCACTACACAAAGGAAATATTCACTTACAGTATTTAGCAATTTCTGTGTCTTTAGTATGTGGCACACAGAATTCCTTAATGGCATCCAAAAACTTCCCTCAAACCATGTTCCCTTTCTAATGGAACACTTTATATGGTGAGCATTTGAACCCTTCTTGCGAACCCATCTGAACGATCTTAATGTTCGACAATACGCATTTCCTTCATACAAACACAACACTTATAATTCCGGTGAATTACATCCGACAAAATTTCTTTTCTTCCGTCTTCAACCACTTAGAGCGGGGGACTTCTACTTACTCATTCTATACCACGAAACACCAAGTTTAACACCAGCAGCCATTTTAGAATGCAAAGCACACAGTATGCAACGTACTGCCTAACTGACATCCAACACACAAGCAAGCCCTTACAAATCTTTTCCCACCAGTCAAATTCACCGCAATCACGCAAACAATTATGTCATAATTGGGTTTCCATAGCATTCAACTACTCAGGTTATGGTAAATGAAACAACAACTTGACGATAATCCAAGGGGCACTCTTAAATATAGGCTAACCGCTAATTTGAGTTCTCGCGACAGCCAGATCTCTTACATACACTTCATGGTATCTTCGAGCTGATGAGAGAAAAGGGTCTCTGATGCAGTTGTTACTCTTGGCTGCCCTTGACCACGCTGTCTATCAATTGATCGAATGCTTAAAAAACTCTTGCCAAACTCCTGATTAGAAGACACACTGAGGGATATTAAAATCTTGAGAGAGCTCCATTTAGTTTTGACCTCCTTCAATTCTACCAATTATTTGCTACTTTTGACTTCACATAAATGATGAGCCACAACTACTGAATACTGCTCATTCTCAGAAACCACATTCACTTTAAGCAACACTAAAGACCGGAATTCCAATATGCATCCATTGCACACCAAATTGTCATTCACTGAATATGCAAATTTCCAGCACAATTTATGTGTGGAATATTATTTATTTATGCGTGGAAGTGCAATTTTTGTTCAACTGCATTTAATTAACATAAATAATTACAGAATTGGGCACTAGTTGCAACATTAACTTGGTGAGCATACTTTTTCTCATTATCCTTTAATTTTGATGTCCAGCGTATTTACATATAAGCAAAATTCATAACATGAAATCAGTATTTCATTTAAATCAAAATAATATTCTTAAATAGTTATTTACTATTCCTTGCATAATTATTTTTTGCATTACTGCCATTTACAATATTTTAGCAATTTACAGTCCTAATAACTGTAGCCCCCCCCCAAAAAAACTACCTTGAAATTTTTTTTATCTAAATTCTTTCTGATATGCCTTGCAATAACATATGGAATAAACATGAAAATAAATAATAAATACAAATAACCATTCAACAAAAAATTTACATCATATACATAGGAAAATACTGCAGCTTGTGGATAATATTGGATAAGCTTAATGATATTCTAAGTAATTTTCATTTTGGTTAAAAAACTGTGTAAACTTCCAGATCATTCTGCGCACATAGATTTCAATTTTATTAAAAGAAATGAAAATGCAAGACTAAATGTAAGTTTTTTTTTTTTACCTTGAAGAAGCAGGAATCTGAGGTGGAGGTGATCTGCGAGAATACAAATAATCACTAGCTGTTGGATATGAAGAGGGTCTTCTTTCATACAAATCTCGAGGTGGTACTGATGGTCGTGCATACGGATCTCTCAAAGGCATTGAATAAAGTGAAGAACGATAATCATACTCATCCCTCAGGCCCATAGATAACGAATGACGTTCATATGGCATTGGATAAGGCCTCATTCTTGAACTCATACTGCCACCATAGGGACGTTCTGGATAAAAATCACGACCTCCACCAAATGAAGGGCCATCAAATCTTCCTCTGTAACCATTGGCAAATCCACTACCTCGTTGAGGCCCTCCATATCCACCACCATAATTTCCTCGACTACCTCTGAAATTGAAATTATAGTTTCTTACAGCATATTCAGGAAAGGTAAGGATAACAGTTAACTATTAATATGGCCTTTACTAAGATAGTTATCAACGATAAACAGATTCACAACTCCTGAGTCACATCCTAATAAAAGTAAACAATATCTGAAGTAATCAAAAAATTTTATTTTAGCACATGCCTAATGACAATTAACCTTTTCACATAGGCTACAGAGATTAATTTTGAGGTACTGAAATCAATTAGCCAACTATTCAGTCAGCAAGGAACAGACCAATAAATCAACAGGGCCTGCCATTTCCTTCATGACAGTAAAAGCAAATTTTAAATCACAATAATAAATTAAATTTCTTTGACCCTTATTTAATATAGCAAATGCATGGGACATACATGTCCCAGCCCACAGGAAAAGGTTAATAGATCAAGCTAAATCCGAAAATGTTTTCTGAATTTCTCAAAACTGTTATTAGAGTTTCTGCTCTGAGCAGGAATCATGTGCTTTTAATCAAAAGTTAGACAAACAATTTAATAAATAACAAAAATGATTAATAAATTATTTTTAGCCCAAAAGAGACTCAAAATGTAATTTTCCGCTGTTTCACTTTTCATTCGAGTCTGTTGTCATTTGGCAAGATATAACATTTATCTTCTAATCGAACCTGTCTACAGAAAATATGAAATAGTCTCACATTAGTTTAAATATATATTTATTTAATATCCCATGAAATGCTTCACTATCCCACTTGGACCATTTCTATTGATAATCTTCAATGATAAACCATATAAAACACTGGTGACTGTTAAAGTTTGCACAATTTCAGATTTTCTTTTAAAAATTATTATTTAGCAAAAAATAAATAAAAACTGACTGATCTTTAAAGCGATTTCGGCCATTTGAATTATGTACAACAATAGCAATAAAAGAATCGAATGTATTCACTTTACATAGCCACCTCCATGTATAACAAATTTTTGTAACCTTTTCTAAATTAAAAGTTTACAAAAAAAAAATTTGTACATAAAATTTAAAGGGTTGGCTTGTATGTGGATCCATTAATCTTGCAAAACACGTAGATACTTTTCTGTTAGGTAGAAGCAAGCGATCGTCACCAAATATCGAGCATTTTTATTTCTTTCTTCAGTTCATATTTTTTAAGTTAATGAATTAATGAAATTAATGAATTGAAATGAAAAAATTGATAAAAAAAATGAATGAAAAAAAAATTGAAATTAAATGAGATATTCGTTTTATAAAAATGATTTGTTTTACTTAGCTTCATACAACATCACCAACGTGAAGTCTCATACCAAAGAAACTTGCACCCTGCTTTTTACATTCTTAATCCCCCCCCCATTTACAACAAAATGCCGAGCAACCACACCATTGTTAGTTGTTAGAATTTTTGTCAAATACTATCAGTTGTAGTTTGAGATTTGCCATGTAAAAACTTTTCTTCCTGCTCACCTCTTTTCAAATAAATAAAATGGCACAGAAAATAAAACTAGCACAGATTATATACAAGACAATAAAAGAATGGAGAAAATCTGCTAGCTTCAGAGAGGTTACCAGAGTTAAAACTATGTCTTTGGCATCTGACATTTTACTTTATAGCGATCTGATTGGAAACTAATCTACAGTCTTACTTGCCTGGGAACATCTTTGACATATGGTGACATGTCTAAAAGCTAGATTTTTTTCCCCTTTTCACTTTATATATGAACTTTGAATAAATTTTCTTAATAAAACTTAAAACATAAATAACATTCAAATTCTATCAGGATAATGATCTAAACTTATAGCCCTAAAATGTTCGTTTGGGGTTACTATACGCAGGTGTCTCAAAGTAATCAAAACTACTCTATATTCTCAGGATTTAAATCCTACTGAACACATAAGAAATGAGTCGGAGAAAAGAATAAGGAAGCATGACATTTCTTTGAAAGATACAGAACAAAACTGAATATTTCACACGAAATAATTAGTTCAATTATTGTGCATGAAAAGTGTAATTTCACCTAAAGGATATACAATGAAATATAGCATGGCCCATTATTTTCAGATATTTATTAAATATAAACTGTTTACTTGAAGTGTCCAAATACTTAAGTTTATTTTCAGAATTTTTGAATACATTAATTTTTTTAAATCAAAAACACATCAAAATTTTTTTTGAAAAAAGATGATCAACGCTATATGTACAAGAAAAATAAAATCATTTTTCTAATATTTAGTAACTGCTATTTGCAAATAAAACCAAAAAACACAAGTATTTAAAAACAAATGTGAGCCACAGTAGCAAAAAGTCAATTTACATTTAACATGTACAGCTTCCCAAAATTTTTTTTTATTGATATGAAAAATATAGAACCATACCTAGACGTTCCACCCTTTGCACGTCCTGGTGCTCCTGGTTCGGGATGGAGTTTGCTTTTTGAAGGCTGTAACACACATATATAAGCTTTTCAACAAATACTGTTATAAAACAAATTTACTTCAAGACATAGTTGCCAAACTTGAAATGTACTACTGGGAAATTTCTGCAAGCAAACCAGCATTTTCCTGCTGTGTGGTGATGCTATTTCAAAGGAGCTTTTACCTTACTTAAAGTCACATTATAATGCAAGATTCAGGTTACAAAACTATTTATAAGATAATTCTGATGTAAATTATATTTGTATTCAACTAGACATTCTAAATTTTACTTTGTAATTTTCTTAGACTTTTATACTACGAAAATCTCGAATAGGGAAGAAAGCTTTTATTTATCGATGGTACTTTTAAACACTATGAAAATAGAATTAATAATTAATGTAAATTATAGCTATCTGGATCAACTTATTAATGTATCACATAATGGAATAGAATAGCTACAAATATTAACTGACTGAACATTAGTTGAACCTTCATATTTAAAATCTACAAATGTCTGCACTAGATTAAGACAACTCAGATAAATAAAATTTAAAAAAGAAATTTACTCTGAAAATCACTAGGGATGGCAGAACAGACTTTGCCCAATTTAAATTTCATTCATTCAATAAATTCCATTCATTACAACGAAAGATTTTCCTTAGTAAAAGCTAAAAATTGGGAAAGATGGCAACTATGTCACAATTATTCATCAAAGCAGAAGCACCATTTAAGTAATGAAATATGCTAAAAGTCATAGCAAACTACCCTTTTTTAAATAAACAAAATAAAAAAAGATATGATTAAAACTTCCTTTTAACTATTATAAAAAATAATATCTTGAAAAGGTCTTGGCTTTCTTAACCTCTTTGCTCCTATGATAGCTGCAGTTTCCCTCCATGGGCCCACCATATCATATTTAATAAGATGAAACAAAGTATTTTATTTCAATCTTTAAATGTGCACTGTCAGAATGCTGCTAAACCTAATTGAATGGAATCTCTTGTGTATTAGCATTGCTGTTATGAATATTGCTTACTGTTTTATCTATGAATATAAAATGTGATGCTTATGACAAGCTTTCAGAATTTAGAAATGTTTCACAAAGTGGCAGAGACTTAAAACACTTCAAATTCACTTTTACTTCATTACTGCACCCAAATAATTTAAACTTATAACTAGAATTACTATATCTAACAACACACATTAACTTATTTTTACTATTTATTTAGGTGCAAGTATTAGGATTTTCTGTTTATAATATTTAAAACATACCCAAGAATCTATATGTTTTAATAGAAATCAGAATTTATTGGAATTACGTTTGTGCTTTAGGCTCAATTTCAAAACATGTTCCAAGCTTACAGTGGTATTTAACACTCCAACGTCACAGGCGCATGAGGGAACATCATTTTGTGAACGAGGGAGCAAAGAGGTTAATACAGACCATAACGATTGGAAAAGCAAAGAAAGATACGTCTTGGAATTTTTAACTTTAGTTCA
Organism: Stegodyphus mimosarum; assembly: GCA_000611955.2. Classification (NCBI taxonomy): domain Eukaryota; kingdom Metazoa; phylum Arthropoda; class Arachnida; order Araneae; family Eresidae; genus Stegodyphus; species Stegodyphus mimosarum. The sequence continues at coordinate 211,898 of KK120226.1, forward strand.
TTTAAACTTCTGTTTCAGACATATTCACATGGTACTCATAATTCATAGTCTTTGCACATCATTTACCACAATTTGTCACTTAAAATACAGTTTTTTTAAATCAATCATAATAAAATTAACTGTTGAAACAAAATTACCGTAATTTGTTTAAAATCCAGATACCGAAATTTAACAATTCAGAATTTTTTTAGACAATTTGAGTGAATAAAAAGTGCATTCAATAAATTTCAATTGTTACACCCATAATCTAATATTTAGATTTATTTAAACTTCTTTTCTCTTAATCATTAATCCAGCTTTCCCAAAACACGTATAATTATTAAAAAGACCAAAATCAGAATTGGTGTGTTTATTAGTGTCACTGCATAAAATTTTTAATGGCATTTGAAATTTGCAGCCAGAGATTAGGCAATTAAGTTTGATAATTTTGATGCCTAACCATACTAACCACTTTTAAAGTCCCAACTTACAATTATAGGTGCTTATAAGAAAATTTAGAGCTTTCTGATTTATCTGCACTCCCACAAAACATTGTGAACTTATTCGCATCTTTGTATTGGCTTTTTATAAGAAACATGAAATTTTATGAGAAATAAAAATCGATATGGCCGGTATTTACATTTTTATAGCCAGCAGATATTAAGCAGCTATAACCTTCAACCTTCTTGCTAAGTCTTTTACCAATGCCTCAAACATTTCTGTATACTCATATATGCAGACTGGCTGTTGTCGCATGTATTTGAAAATACACACACAAAAAGGGGGAGGGGCAATTCTACAGAATGTTGAAATTAGGGTATATATAATACGAAACCGCTATTCTCTAGGGCCAAAAAAATAAAAAAAAGTTTTATTTTTTATTACTAGAGTACAAAGTCTGAAACCTGGATGTCCAATATCCAGACTTCAGAAAAGCAGCATAGAAAACCACCATTTGAATTTCAGTTCTAAGTAGCAAATTGCACTCTTCCTTAAATTCCTTAACTTGAACTAACTTATCACTTTTTTGCAGGCTCTAATTATTAGAGAAATCTCATCAAAATTAAAATTTGAATTTTATGTCAAAAAGAGTTCCTAATTTTGGAGCTGTAGCAAGACCTGCAAAGCGAAACCATATTTGGTACTTGCCTTCTGTAGCAGCCTTGATGCAGCTCAGGTTTAAGAAAGTGAGATTTCAAAATTAGGCAAAACAATAACTTTATTCTGACATAGATTTTGAAAGCTATATAAGGTTAAATTTTCCAGTTAAAGGAATTTGTAAAAAAAAGTGTGAAGAAGTGAATATAAATAAAGATGACAGATTATAAGTTTTCCATTGTGATGACAATGCCAAAAGCAGAAATCAACTACACCTGTCGTATTGTTTTATATCAGGAAAATATTGCTAGCAATAATGAGAAAAGTGACAAAGAAGTTTTCGAAAATGAAAAGGTTTCAATTAACAGTTAACTGGAAATTTTCAACACAATAAATTCAAGGCCTGAACAGTGGAACTTTGTAACTGCACAAGAAATTATGTCTATCTCTAAAATTAAACAGAATTAAGAGAATGTATCAACCCCAAAAATGAAGTAGCTTAAAAGACTACATTGAAAGAAATGTTTAATTTAAAAAAATTAATATTGCATGTTTTGCTACCTTTTGATTCTCTTGAAGTCATAAAGGCTTCATTACTCCATAAACAACTATTTAATATTTTTCATTTTACAATTTTAATGCTATCTTCCGACATTTAAATTGATGATCTAAAATCCGGAATTGTCGAAGTTCTGATGAGTCTGGATTTCGGATTTCGTCTGCATACTTGTATTAGTAATGTCTTAGTTATTTCACACTAACTCTTTGATAAATGCAAGAATAAAAAGTACAGGTATGCAAGAATGAACATATAAAAAGTGACATATTTTGATTTTTATCATTTACCATGCAAAACTCTTTAGTTAAACTAAAAAACTGTGTTAAAATATTACCTCCACACTCAAAGATGAACCTCTAAAAGTGTAATTATTAAGAGCTTTTATTGCATCTTGGGCTTCTTCAGGTGTGCTCATGTGCTATAAAAAATAAAAATAATTAATGATACACATAAATTATACTATACAGACTTTTGGAAAAATAATTAAAAAAATATTAAACAACCAGAATATTGTATACCATCATATAATTCCACAATATAAGATATATCAAGTTCACAAAATATTATAAATAAAATTTACTACACACCACAATCATTACTTTTGTTCATTCAAATGAAAATATAAAAGTGACAACATATACCAAGTTCACAGAATATTATATAAAATTCACTATGGAACACAATGAGTGTTATTTTTGCTTTTCACATAAAAAAGGTACAGTATAGCATCTAATTCATGAGATAATTTAAACAAAACCTACTACTGAATGAAATGTCATTATGCTCTTTAACTACAGCAGATTTAAGCAATGTTAATACGAGTTCTGTGTAATGGCTAAATGTCTGATAACCTTTGGTATGCTTACAGTCAGTCTTGGTTTAAAAAAGAACGGGATAAAACATTAACAACTTAACTGCCCTGGGCATATATATACGCTCTTCTGAAATGCTGTCATTTGCTTTGTGCTGCTACCAGTAAAATTATTTGCAAGGACATTTGCTTTGCACTGCTACCAGTAAAATTATTCAAAAAGCTTTGGAATGCAACACCACAATAACCTTGACAGAGTATGCGAAGGAAGATTCTATTTCAAAGAGGAAGATGTTTCTGAGACAGTGAAAGTAATGACTGCACAGTTATTGTTCATGTTTCTGTTTCAGTAAAACTTTTTTTTTTTTTTTTTTTTTATCTGTTTTCGTTTACTGTTTGTAGTAGGTAACTACGCACCCTGTGCTTCCCCAAAAAGGGGGGGGGGCAGCACTGGGTATTGAATCTCTTACATTTTTCACAGCAGTTAAAGGGTTACGATAACAGACAATCATAATTAACTATGACATTAGATGTATACAAAAGCTATTCCAACCTGCTATAAGAAAAACAGAGGGACTACCATCAGCTTCTCAATTTTAAAGCAGCATGGAAGCAATGTATTATAACAGACACATTAAATAAATACTATTTAGTTTATATTTTAGATATTAAAAAAGAGTTTATTGAAAAGAATTGTAACTTAAATTCAAAATACAACAATGCTTATTTCAAAGAAAATTAGTAGATTTTTTTTTTTTTTTCCCTACATAAATACACAAGCAGCTATTTTAGTTACTGGTTAGAAAATTCTAGAAAATGAATTAAATACTGGGAAGGAATTAAGTATGCTAGCAAAATAGAAATTAATAAAACTTATATAAATTCTCAGGTTTACACACTACATTTAACAAATAAAAGCCTCTAAAAATAAATTTAAATTGCTTTCAATACCTTTAAAAATTTCCAACATTTTAACGTTAATTAATTAAAGTGCTTTGAAATTGGCAAAATTTAAAAATTCATAAATACCAAAATAACACCAGCAAAATACTCACCACAAATCCATATTTATTAATCACATCACATTCTTTAACCGTTCCGTACTTCTCAAAAAGAGCTTGAAGTTCATCATTAGTACATCCATCAGGCAAATGTCCGACAAACAATTTTGTGCGCTTTAGGAAGGAGAAAAAAAGATCACATACAGAGAAGGTAACATTAACTTGAAATAAAATACAATAATAAGAAAAGAATCTGGTGAGAAGTTACATTTCGTTATTATAAAATTTCAATATTCTATTACTAACTGTTTGAGTTATGTGACATACATACATACAAGCGTTATGAAAATGTCCATTTTGAATCAATTTTACAATTTATTTTGGAGTTCTTTATTCTATCTGTACATACAATGTTATGCAAAAGATAGTCAAAATGGGTTTGGGAATGATAAAAACATATATTTTCTTTGAAATATAACATCCAAATTTTTCGGGATTACAATACTTCTTTTAAATAAAAAAATAAAACTTTTGATTACTAATAACAAACCCAAATCTGATATGACCCAATTCAGATTTAAATTTCACGAGAAAATTTAGTACTTCGTTATTAACCCTTCAGCATTTGCAAGATTAAACTTATCTTTATTCCCAAATACATGCAATATCTGTCAGTCATATATTTATAACGTGAACTGTGTTCATTTGCACCCATTAAAGAGCATCAAAAGGTTAGTGGGTACTTGCCTATATGCCAACAATATAACCATGACTTTGCTTTCCTGAAAACACCTGCATGTGCCTAGAAACTGTTGACTTTTCTAGGAAGATAAGACTTTTTCCTTTAACCCAAAAGGGCTATTAGTCTCAAAAAGCATCGTTTCACTTTTTGTTCAAGTCTGCTGCCATTAGGGAAAACGGAAAAGAGACATCTTTTTTTGGTTAATAATCTTAATACATTTTTTAATTTGTCAAATATTTTCTAGCCACTAAAAATCCAGAAAAGAATAAAAATTACATTTAACATTTTACAAATTTCACTAAATTTAACAATTACAGTACAAAGTCCAAGATCCAGATATCCAATATCCGGAATGACCTAAAATCCGAACCTCAAAAGCGGCAACAAACTTTTTTATTTTTATTTTTATAAATAATTTACGCATGTGCATTTGATTTTTTCCCCATATATAAAACATGAGAAAAATCCCAATTCTCAATTTCACTTCGGCACTAAATAAATACCTCGTTATTGAAGACACAATAACTTAGCAGAAATTTGTGTGATCAATAATGCGGTTCCCTAGTTGTGTGTCTGCTTGGCATAACCTGAACCCGAAACATTCTACATAAGAACATTGTTGACTTTACACCTACTAGTATTTTACATCTCTGAGGCCAAACTCGGGAATCATTATTTATTATATTTTGTTATCAACAAAGTCAAGTTGTCATTGTTTATCAACAAATGACAACTTGAGTAGAAATGCACTAAGAAATATGATGAGAAAAAATTTAAAACGAATCTTTCCATATGTTAAAAACAGATTTTGTTAATGATACTCATAGGCCAAAAGATTACACTTAGTGCTATTTGAATTACGAATAAGTGATTTGCTTTTTGCATAAACCCAGAACCAGCGGCAGAATTTAGGGAAAG